>VUQI01060391.1:0-11933 GCA_015106735.1 Paratilapia polleni | reverse complement strand
GTGGGGCAGGGTTTTTTTTTTTTTTTTTTTCATTTTTTTTTTTTTTAGCTAGGCCATTGTTCCATATGTGCTCCACCTGCGCCTCTCAGAGCCTCGCGCCAAACACACGGCCGGCAGGCTCCACCATCCTTGCTGATTGGAAGTTGCCATGGTGATGCTGGAAGCCAGTGCTGAAAATAGGGGGGGTGCGCTGTAAATCTCAACATGGTATTTTTTTAATTTAGGAAATTGGCAAAGGAAGTGTAGTAAATGAATCGTCGTTAATAATAATTCACATATGGGACAAAACACAATTAGGCTGCTTTTGGCTACAGGCAAAGAGAAGACAGCTCCCTCTAAAATGTGATCTCATCTCATCAAAGGCACTTCAGCTTTCCCAGTAGTCCTGAGTGAGCAGATAGTGCGGCTCTGTGTGATAATGATGTTTATGGAAATAATATGACTGAAAGTTATCACTGGACACAAAGAGCAGTGAGATGGAGACATCAATCATGTAATGATGACCCATAAATTGATTCCTTATCAGCTCATGTAAATGGATGGAAAGAGTGATTCGGTGCTTTGGTTTATTAAATAGAAAACTCAATTTCCCACCCCCCTGTGGGAAGCTCACCCACTACCCAATGCTGTTTTGTTTCATAAGTTAGTTTTTCATAAAACTGTTTGGAGTGCAGAGAAAGCCGAGCAGCAAAGCTCACCCGTAGCTTTTAATAACACGATGGCCACCATCCAGCTTCAGCCGAGTGCTGGGATTGGCTGATCCCTTCACACTCTGGCACCTGGAGCAGCCTGAAGTATGTGTATGTACGTGTGTGTGTGTGTGTGTGTGTATGTGTGAGTGGGTGAGAGAGAGGGAGAGGGTGAAAGAGGCTGTTATTGGTGGCTGCACTATTGGAGGCGTGACATGACGAGAATCAAAGGCCCTCACCTGCAACCGAGTGAGAAGAAAAATCATTAAAATGGTTTCAGGCCAAAAGCCTTTGCATAAAATCCAAAAACTTTTAGTTTGAGGAAAAAAAAAAAAAAAACAACATTTTCTCTTGGTCTTAAATTCAAAGTTCAAAGTACATTCAAGGAAATTCTTGGCTCAGGTTTTGGTGTTTGCAGCAGGTGTGAGGGAATACGTGAGGAGAAAAACCTTCCCGTCTAAAACTGTCAGTGCTCGAGTTTGTATGAGAGAGACAAAGCCGCAGTGCTGCCCACAACACTCTATGGTGACCCACGTATTTGCTTATGATTAGCACCCCCCTTCTGAAAACGGCTGTGCAAATATGATATGTACATTTGCATGTTTGTTGTCATTCATTTCACCATTAATCCATAATCCAAACTAAACTGGCGGTAAACAGCATTGTGGGGATGTGTTTGATTGTTCAGCTGTGGCTGCAGGATCATCCAGTGGATTAATATGTGCAAAATGGGGTTTTGGGTCAAGATCACAGCACAGATAAAAGTGGATTCAAAAATATCTGCCATTTTTTTGCACAGAAATCTTCAGCAGCGTTTTATATATATTTCTTAAGTTGGTGCTGTTTATGAGGCTCCTGCACTGGCTTATCCAGTGCGGAAGTGACCTTTCCGAGTCATTGAAAATGCAGAGTAGCAACAGACAAACTGACCTGCAGAGGAATTAGCCGCTGCTCCTTTCGTCTCCTGCAAACCCAACAGCTTGAACACGCCTGGGCGCTGCCTCACAAAGGCGCTCTACAGAGGAGGCCTATTAATCTTCCCAAAGCCTCAAAAAGCAAAAGAGCCAGTGTGGGCCCTTAAGTCTGGTGCCCGGGGCCCACAGAACGGGGTCCTTGGCAGGCTCTGTGGGGTCAGTCTTGGCCCTCGATCAAATAGGCGGGGGTGGGACAAGGGCACAGGATGATGTACCTGTGCCCTTTAGCAGATGCCAGGCTGAGGCTGGCTCCGGGGAGAGGTGAGAGGATCATTCGTGGTGCTGCTGGCCTTCACAAACATCAATCAGGATGGAGCTGCTCTTCCTCCATCATTAAAGAGGAAATAGATAGAGAGTCATCTGAAAGCACTACAGCTTTTCTGTCTGGTACTTAGAGCCCAAAGTGGAATTGAAGCGAACAAGCAACACCTGTAACGCCACCACCGCATCATGAAGAGAAATATTTTATTAGGAGTTTAATCTCCTGATACATGAAATGATAACAGCTGACAGCACAACATGCAGATTGTGAGTGTGAGTAATTATTTGCTTGTGCTCTGAGTAAATATAGAAGCAAAATGGGCCTGTTCTGTAGTTTGAGTCTTTTGTGGTGTGTAAAAAAACAGCCAATGATTATCAGCAGTGGATACTTACATTTACAAGGACTCAGAATGTGTTACAGCTATAGAATAATCAGCTGTACATTACCTAGGCATACCTACTAGTTTACTACACAAGTCTCTTCAAATGTTACTTTTTCCTATTGTCAATGAGTCTCATGAAACAACAACAAAGAAACTGATCCAGGTAATGCTTTCCGAATGCTGATATGACCTCTGCGTCATGGAGCACAGTTGTTCCAAACATGATCACATTACACATCAGTATTTCACACTGTTACACTGAGTGAGATGTTCCTTCAGAAAGATGAAAAATCTGAGAGGTAAGCTTGTATAACTAAGGCCACATTATCATTTTCCTTCTTCTTTTTGGCTGGCTGCTAGTGGGTGGGGCTCATCGACGAAATCAGAGGCCCAGGTGCAAGAAGGGCTCAGGAGGGGGGTCTCTTTTTTTTTTCCTTTTTTTTTAACCTTGACTGAGCCTACACCTGTGAAACCACTCTGCCTTTAGCTTGGTTTACCTTTTTGGGACCAACTGCAAACAACAAAACGTAACATGAATCTCTGCATTTAACAATGTTTGGGCTGGCTGCTCGTGGGGAGAAATCTACTTAAGCTAGCCCGACTTAAGGTAAGCCCAAAATAACCCACTGCCAGCAAGCCTTCAGTTACTTCCTGTAAATCCTTTCCAAGCACACCCGGTGTTAGAGAGTAGAACTGCCAGTCATTCACTGTCCTGTTGTTATAACTATACATACATGTATTCAAAAACTGTATTGTGTGAAGTGGCCAGCAGACATCAACATGCTCCTGTTTGAGTGATATTTGCTAAAAACAACACATTTTTTTTGGAGATTATTCAGTATGTGTGTGTTTTAATTAATTCATAGACCTTATATATGGATGTAGTCAATCTGAGGTTGCCCTTTGGTTAGTGTGACCCTGGTTTGTTGTGCCATTCTCCAGTCTCTCTCTGGGCTGCAGGTGAATGGCGGGCTATAGTGTCTTCTATAATAAACAGCAACATGGCAGCATAGTGTGCACCCAACCCAGTGTTACTCAGAGGTTGTAACACTAAACAGTCTCACGATAAACACTAAAAGTTAGGCACTGAAATTACCTTTTACAAGGGACACATAAAATTATAAAGTGCTGTAACTGAAAATGAAATCATTAATTAGATAATAAACTCAATTATGCAAAATCATAAAATAATATTGCACAACTCAATGTACAACATAAATGAATATTATAATGTATGCAAATTCACTAAGACCAAAAGGTTATAGTTGTGAAGCCTCAAGCTGAGTGTTTGCACCATTGCCGTGTTGGTGTTTTGAAACCAGACATGATGAGTAAGAGGCAGGTCTGACTGAGAAACTGAGGGACACTAAAGGGTCATTGGGTTGTCAGTTCACTTGTCAATCACATGGTAGGCCCTGCACTATCATCCTTCTGGACACTATTTGGGAGCATAATTTGCAAAATATGCATCACGCTGTATTAAATACGACTTGAAAGTAATGTTTGAGCCCATAAATTCATAAGGAAAGTGCTACTGAGGTCAAAGATCGAGGGAGCTGTGTGTTGTTTTTCCATAGATTAGACAAAAGGAACTTCTTTTTGCAACCACAGGAACACCTAGTTGGCAATCAGAAAAAATGCAGGTTTAAAGCACTTGTGCATAGGTTTCACTTTTCCAGAAGCTGCATCCATTTTTTTTACATGCAGTCTGAATAAAATCTCTAGTTTTCTGAGCTTTTTTTTTTTTTTTTAAAGAATTGCACATGCACAATTGCCACGGACAGCGTCATGGAATAACAAAAATCCAACTGCAACACAGATTTTCTGCGCAGCAACTCCATCTACCGTGGACACAATTCACACAGAATGTACCCCCAAACCATCAGAGGCTCCTGGAAAGCAAAGACTGGATCATTTTAATACAGCCCGATGATTTATTCTGTTTCTACAAGAACATTAAAATGATAAAAATTTACTTTTATCACATTTTAAGGCTCAGAGATTCATAATCAGTAAGATAATACCAACGAATTCTGATTATTTACATGCTCTGGTGTCCGTCCTGACCTGTCTGTCCAGTGAGACCAATTAGTCCCAGGGGTGTAGTTTTGAATCCAGGCATTTGTAGAGGTAAAAAAAATAAAAATAAAAATTGTTTTATTTATTTTTTAAAATAAAAACTCTATAATCAAGTTTCCTGAGCTCGTAACGCACAAACAGTAAACAGGAAACATTTAATTTGATTTCTGTCAAGTAAATCTACCAAAAGCAAAACCCTAAAATTATCCTGTTATTGCCTTAATGCTTCAGTATCCTTCAGCTGGGTCTAATGCCTCTTAAACAAATAGACCTTGCTCAGGCTTTTCAGTGTGTGTAAGGACTTGTCAGAATAGATGTACCCTGCTGTGGCTGCTGCTCTTTTCCCCCCACAGCCTGTGAGGACTGAACAGAGCTCTACTGTGCCTCGGCGGACATTGAAATTCCCTTGACATTTGTACAGTGAATTCCATTTCCGTGCCTTTTGATTCATACTTCTTTTTTCCTCCAGTGAAGTACCTTTTTGTCCCCTGTTTGAACTTGGGTGAAGAATCCATCTGCAAGTGGAGGTTGGGGGTCGGACAAAATGGGCGAACTGAATGACTTCAGAAGCAGTGGAAAGGGAAAAATATGAAGAATGGTGGCATACATTGACAATGAATAAGATTAAATAAGGTCTATAAATGATGGCTTCTACTGTTAATGCTATTAGTAGAAGTGGGCTGTTTATATAAGTGCAATTCAGTTGCAAGAAATAATGGTGATGAATGTTGAAAGTTCAACCTATCCAGCCTATAAGAAGAATCTCAGAAACCATTACTCATTAAACACATTTTTTAAATTATTAATTTTCTTCTTTATTAGCTGTAATCCTTGCTCACAAGACCGATGGCAGCTCATCTGAGGCACAAATTCATCTAACTGGAAGCTAAAAAGGAAGTCAGCATGCACTCCTGGATTGGACACTTTGTTTTTGCTCCTGTGCCATACACTTTGGCTGTTCAGCGTTTCTTTACAACTGATGTTGTCCACATTGACTGGTGAGGTCAGCTCTGAGCAGCTTGTTCTCATCGCAGTGAGGTTCATCTATAACTATATGCGGTTTGTGGATTAGGGGATGAAAGAATGCCACTGACTGTGAAATTGCCTGATTTTTATCGGGGATGTTGGTGAGCAGCTGTGCACAATCCTCTGCCCTAATCTCGGGGCTGGAGAGGGGACTGGGCAAGGAGGGGAGGTGTTCGTGTGTTTTTGCCTCCCCGTGCGTGTGTGTGTGTGTGTGTGTGTTTGTTGCATGCATGCCAATGTTGGAGAGGTTCTGAATGGTTGTGTTTATGCATGATCCTTCAGAAGACTAGTTATCCCTGATAAGTTATCCCAGCGTTGTCCTAAAAACGGTAGTGCCACAGGGATGCAGGAAGGATTCAGCAGATGACTGTGGCAACAGCATGGCTTTTCATGTTTCAGTTGGTAAAGGCCAGTTAAGAGATATGCCATAACAATATTATTGATGCATTGACTGCATAATCCTGTCTCTCCAATATCCAACCAAGCCTGATGTAGGAATAAGGAGGGAGAGGAAATCTAATTGAAGTCCATGTTGCATAATAGAGAATATGTATAACTGTGTTCTGTCTACAAAGTTTTATATCTATGCGTGTATTTAAACAGACAATGTGTTTGTATGAAAGGGGTCATTCAAATGTCACCAAACACTAAGTTCTACAATTTAGGATCTTTCGACTTGCTGTTATGGGGCACAACTTTGCTGTTTTGCCTCTTTCGAAACACTCTTATTAACATTGCTCAGATATTGCAAAAGGCCCAGCAGCAAATGGGAGGCAGACAGTTAGCAACTCACTGGTGCACAGTGGAGCATGTAGCAACTAAAAAGTTCCTCAGGATGTGCCAAAAAATTCCTCACATGAGCACTTGTGGCTGGCCCCAAAAGTGAGTCAAACCCATAGGCTCCCAACTGTACAGAAATAAAGATGTTTACAGCCTGGTACAAAAAACAGGTTTAATCTTTATTGCTAATTTCCCCCTTTAATGACAACTGGGTGATTTTTTTTTTTTATGAGTCAACCTCAAATTGTATTAAGCCTTAAAGTTATGCAGTATATGACAAGTGGGAGTTGTTAGCCATCTGCTAATTACTCTGTTTCTGAACTGGACCTCTCCACAGTATTTGTCGTGTTGGTGCCTTTTGGAGCATTTTTAATGGAATTAGCTGACAAATAGTATGGTTTGCTATGTGGTACAGCCAATTCAAAAAGTCCATGCTCCATTTTTGGTGAGTGAAGTTCTAGTATTTTGCTTAGTTAATTAGCAGGTACTGTGTCAGAAAGATGCAGCCATACAGCCTTGCTAGCCAGGCTTGCTAGCATTAGCTGATAACTTAGTAACTTCTTGTCTAAATATGGTCACTTCTGGCAAAGGCTTGACAGGCCATAATGCTAAATTTAAGGCTTTAAAACAGGACTTCACAAACCAATGTGTGACGTCACAGTGTCTTTTATTTAGCCCAATCTATGACTCCTACATATAGTGTTTGAAAATATACACTGAAAAAAAAATCCATAGAAAATACAGTACATTACCGTTTATTACTGTTTTAAAATTAAGGAATTTTCCATATGAAATATCTATTTTTTCGTATTTTTTAACCATGCATTGAATTTGACCATTTACGGAAATTCCTTGTAAACCTCCATAAAAAAGTATTATGTACTAGAAGAAACTTACCAGGAAATTTTCATTTTTTTAATTTTTTTTTTCTTTCTTTCTTTTTTTTTTTCTTTCAGCATATGTACTTCTATTAAAATCTGCAAAACAGTGCAATACATACATATTTATGCAATCAAATATTTTAGAGATTTTAATTGTTTATGGTAACCATATGGTTATGGTTGCAAAATGTAAATACATAAAGAAACTGACCGCTGAAGCATTAACACAACAAAAGAACAAAGTTACAGGATAGATAGTGTCAGTTTGGTCAACCAAATTAGGAGTGTGTGTATGGATTTCCATTACAGAAACATCACAGGGATGTACAGCACAGTACAGGGTTTGTCAGTCTTTGATCCTTTGTGTTTAATGTATTGCTGTCCACATATAGAAGCATGTTTTATGTGGGCGACACATGCCACTGAAGTTCCCTATCTCCTTGTCTCTGTGACTGGGGAATCGTTCCTTGTGGTGGTGCTCAGATATTTGCATACGCAATGATTTGAGGCCTATCTCAGTGGCTGTGCCTGATGCACGGACTGAAATAAACTCAGCAGGTGACAGGCAAACATATGCCTTGAATGCCATGGGGTCCTGAAGCCGGATCATCTCCAAAGGCTAACTGGCAGGTCTAAGTAGGGACGGCATTAATACATATTATTCACAAAGAGCATGATTGAACAGAAAAATGTGCCCGGCGTGTACCCAGCTGCTTTGTTGGCACACAGCTCAGCCTCTGCCTGGGTTTCAAGACTGAGCTTGGATTTAGCCATGCATTCACTGAATTCCCCATGCAGCTCTTATTCATTCATTCAAGCACAAGCAGGGCTATACCAACAAACTGGTGTCTGTGAGTCCGAGAAAGAGTGTGCTCATATGTGCCAATTCCTGAATGGTTGTGTAAATCACAGCAAATTTAGATTTTTGACAAGTATATACAGCAAATGTTTACTGTTCAGAAATGTGATTGATGTGATTTAAAAGGGCCAGTTTCAGGGGATATTTATTAAGTTATTGTAGGGCTGTTTTATATACTGAGGTGCCTGCATTGTGGCAGCTGAACAAAATTAGTTTCCCAGGAAAATCGACCCGCTGTTGCAACATTTCTATTCATCCCAGTAAGTGGACTTATAGCTACACAGTTTTTGTTTTCTTTCCTTCATTTGTAGATTCGTTTTGACATTTCTTGGTTGATGCAAGATCGAACACATGCTTCCTGTTTGCAGCCACAGCAAGAAGCAATTCATTGATGCTCTCACCTTCTGTGTTACTTTCTGTTTACATACATAAACATGTATGGATACATTTTTTTTCCATAGCTTGCCACCCAGCCAACAGGAGGTCACAGGTGCATCTGTACTTACAGATGTAGTCAGACTGTGGGTGTGATGGATATATTTAGAGATATGACGCCCTCTAGAGGCAAAGGTTTGGGATTTTTACATGCCAAGGCTTGCTGGTATGATTACTGCCTTTCTCTGGAGCAGAGGCTCATAAAAATGTATTAGTTTTGACATGAAAAATACACAGTTTCCTCCCAACCTCTTAAAATAGTGGTTGACTTTAAATGATTACAGTTGTGGGTGAATAGCTGCAAATTCAGTGTAGAATAACAAAAAGCCTTTATAAGTAGTTTAATCTTTGAAATTAGTAGCAGTAGACACACTAACGTTTCACAAAGCAAAATTATATGATATTGAAAAGGTCCCTTATCTGTCATGTATTGTATATTGCAAATATTTTTTAAACACTAATACTAATAGTACTAATACAGATTATTTTAAGAGGGGAAAGCTAAACTGAATATGGATTGAGAATCATCCTGTCACCTGTCATTACCCTGAAAGAGAGAACAAAACAAACACAAAAAACAACTGTTACCCTGAAAAATGAAACTAAGACAATAATATATATATATTAAAACACACTTGTTATGCATTACAACAAGGTGGGAGAGCAGGTATAAGTGATAATAGAGTAGTCTTTGTTGAGTCATGGAGCCGGAAAATAAGGAAAACTAACAGAAGGTATGAGTTTGACTTAAATCAATAAAAAAAGTGAATTCATACTCACAATTATTTTAACACTTACCTTCACCGTTTGTCTGTTTTCCGAAAGAAAGTCGACTGCAAAACAGTAAGGTGAAGTGTTACTGTCGTATTTGTTTACTGTAACCTCAGTGTACAGTAATTTCTCTTTTTCATTGAAAATAAACAGCAGTGAGTAAATGTTATATTAATACAGCTGTGCCAAACTGTCCTATTGCAAGTGAAACAAACTTACCTGCTGTCCTTTAAGCGGCTTGCTGTAAAAATCAGACTCCACTGGTTGGTTTCCTCTTCGACTTCCATTCACCGTAACACCTGGGGGGGAAATTATCCAGTATGCACTGCTGAACAGGGAATTGTTCGGTAAAAGAAAATAAAGGACTCTCATTTAGCGCTAGTGAAACTCACTAGATCAAAACACTAGGCACTTGGGATTTGATTAAATAACACTTCCCCAGGGATTAATTCCCCAGCACTGTGACTGGAGCTCGAGAAACTACAAAGGCATGCAAACCCAAGTTTCCTCTGTGCTCTCCGAGATAAGTTTTTAAAGACTCACTTGGCGTGTGATGAACGATGTTGATTTTATCTGTAGGGAGAGAAGACTTTTTAAGCCATTTACAGTATACAGGTTAATACAGCCATTTGTAACGTGGTTATTTATTCCAGCATACCTCTAAAACTGCACGGCTTATTATTTTAAAGAAATCAAAAATCTCTGTGATGACAGCACAGTTTAGCTGACAGAAGAATATTTACCATAGACGCTGTCATCAGCCTCTCTGTTGCTGATGATACTGGCTCTCAGATGACTCAGCTTCTCCTGTAGAGACAGAGATCAGTGGTTTAATATTAGACTGACTTACAGGTACTTATGCATTCTGAGATTTCCATGATTTATCTGTGTTATGTTTGCACAGGCTGAGAGAAAGAAAAGAGCGCGTTTTGCAGCTTGGTCATAAATCTTTCGGTGCCTTCATGGAGGTCCAGTGGAAAGTGTATACTGCAAATATAGTCTAAGTATGCGGCAACAGAGCAGAACAAAAGGGAGGAGGTAGTTTTACTCACAATATTAGTCAGTAGACAAATAGATTTCTACTGCACTGCATTTCAGAGAACAATATACTTTTTACTCTTCTACATCTATATTACAGCAATATTTTGATGTTACTTTAGAAATTTTACTTTTTTTCCTTCTAAAAATTTTAGAGTGACTTGCTTTTCACTTAAAAAAAAAAATAAATAAATTATTGCATGCTATTATAGATTAAAGCACCACTTTTTAGCTTGTGGCCACTTACAAAAAGTGTATAGTTGGGGCTACCAAGATGCGGGCCCAAAATGCTCACCTCAAGGTTTCAAAACAATACTTCACAAAAAACTAGATAACATTAAGGTGGCTGCCTCCATCCTTTGTCAAAATCATTTATCATACAGTCTGCGTTAGGGTCACATTTCAGATGTTTGAAGCAGTTAGATCTGAATTTCTCAGATAGTTTAGTTTCAGTAACATCACCAAAGATGTAAAATGATTGATATTTCACAAAAAAGCTCAGATAAAAGCTCCTAATAGTACAAATTCCTGTAATAAAACTGGTGACTCTTCAGAGGGAGTGTGATGCAGTGCAATTTCCATTACTGTATTGGTGCTTCTGCTTGAGTACTGGTCTCACATTTGTAGGTATTGTGATTGGAATTCAGTGTTGGGGGAAAAATTCCTTCAGTTTCTACAAAGGTATCTACCACTGTTTTACAGCCTCGTAACCTGTCTGTCTAATGCACAGCAGAGCACAGTAGACCAGACATTACAACTCGCCTCAACAGGAACAGCACAGGCGTTATTAATAACATTAAAAATGTGTCTCAGTAAGACACGACAGTGAGCCAACATGCACAAAACCAGAACCCTGAAAGTAGAGCAGGTAAATGGAATTCACTCATTATCTGTTTTAATTTTTCCTACTCTGATGTGCCAAAAAAGCCTGTTAAGACAGATGGAGGCCGAGCACTTCATTGTACATTAACATTTATATTAACAACTGCAACATGCTGCCATTTACAGTACTGTGCAAATTCTTAAGGCACCCCTCATTTCTTTATATTTTGGAGGAAAATGGGAAATAGGTGCAGCAATTTATTGAAACGTGTGCAAACATTCATGGAAATACAGTGTATAAGGCATAAACTGAGTTTATACAATTCTAACAAGCTTGAAAGTCAATATTTGGTATGAACACCTTTATTCTTCAGCACAGCCTGAACTCTCTTAGGCAGCTTTCTTGTAATTTCTTTAAGTAGTCTTCAGGAATAGTTTTCCAGGCTTCTTGAAGGACATTCAAAGCTCTTCTTTGGATGTTGGCTGCCTTTTATTCTGTTCTCTGTCAAGATGATCCCACACTGCTTCAGTAATGTTGAGGTCCGGGCTCTGGGGAGGCCAATCTCTGACTGACAGAGTTTCATTGTGTGTTTTTCTATCCAGATATGATTTTGTGTTTGGGATCATTGTCATGCTGAAAAATGAAGCCGTTTCCAATCAGACGCTTTCCAGATGGTATTACATGGTGGATCAAAAGCTGACTGTACTTTTCTGCGTCCATAATTCCATCAATTTTGACAGGATCCCCAACAGCACTGGTTGAAATGCAACTCCGAACCATGACAGAGCCTCCACTGTGTTTTACAGATGGCTCTGTGGGAATCACCTTGCTGGTGCAAAAATACTATTTTATGCCTGTCTGGGTCATTGAAAGCAAAATATAAAGAAATGAGGTTGCTCAGAACTGTATTTATTTTTTCCTCTTTTTTTTCAGG
>VUQI01060390.1:18713-29373 GCA_015106735.1 Paratilapia polleni | reverse complement strand
GAAGGCTGCGGGATTCCGGGGCTGGGTCCACGGGAGAGTCCAAGAGCACACGCACACACGAACACGGAGACTCCCCACAATCTCCGGAGGGAAGTCCCAAGTGCCGAAGGGAAGCCTGAATGTAGAACAGAATCGTTATACAAAATTAGATTTCAGGAGGGATGCCTGTTAGAGCTACACTAGTAGATACCGTAGCTGATGCAACGATCTGGCGACGACTGAGGAAATCCTTCAGCCTTAAGAAGAGCAGCAGGTGATGACCGAATGCGCCACAGGTGCGATCATCACCTAACTGCTCCCAGGTGTGGTCCCAGCCCTGAAAACCAAGCAGAAGACAAACAGACATACACACCCACACACACACACACACACACACCGGACAGGGGAGAGACAGGGAGAGCAGGCAGGCCAGACCAGGAGGACTGGGGGTCGTGACAGTATATACACCTTTCAGCACTGATGTGTAAGCTGCCAATTCCATAGGTACTAATGTACTCCCGTACCATCAGAGATGCAGGCTTTTGAGCTGCAGTACTGCATGAGGGCCCCAAAATCATGGGTACCCATTGTTGATTTTCAGCCTTGTCCCTTGTGCACAGAGATTTCTCCAGATTCTTGGAATATTTTGATGATATTATGTACTGTAGATGATGAGATATTCAAAATCTTTGCAATTCTATGTTGAGGAACATTTCTGAAATTGTTGCACAATGTGAATTGTGCAGATTGGTGAACCTTTGTCCATCTTTACTTCTGAGAAACTTTGCCTCCGTAAAATACTCTTTTTATACCCAATTATGTTACTGAACTGTTGCCAATAAACATAATTAGTTGCAAAATGTTCCTTCAGCTGTTTCTTGTTGTTACCACTTATACTTTTCCAGCCTTTGGTTGCCCCGTCCCAACTTTTTTGAGATATGCTGCTGCCATCAAATTCAAAATTAGCTAATGTTTTTCATGAAATAGTAAAATGTCTCAGTTTAAACATGTGATATGTTTTCAATTTTCTATTGTGAGCAAAATATAAGTTTATGAGATTTGCCTTTGTGAAACAAAATTAAAAGTTGCAATAATTCTGAAATTTCAAATTGAATTTTAGTATCTGAGTATTTTTACAGTGCATTTGCACTGCTATTAACTTAGCATTTCTACCCCAGTTGTCTATCTGCATGTCTGCTGCATGTCTCTATTTTATCAAATGTGCAACAAAACCAAATAAAACCAAAGTACTTAAAAAGTTAGAGAAAGTATAGAAAGGTTAAAAAAAAATCTGATGTTTACTGTTAGTCTGGTTGTACAAGTACAACTAAATGAAACGCTTAACCTGGAAGTTCCTGTTGCAATAAATAATAATACACTTTAATAATTTAAAACAGTCAAAAAAATATCTGAACACATACCATAAAGCAACATGAAAGAAAGAAAGGTTAGATTGCACTTGTGTGAGAGATGGTATGTTGTGCACTTGTGTGTCTGCTGCGTGTTATTTATTCAATAGTCTTATCACTTGCAGGGAAAAAAAAGACTCACTCTGCTTGTGCATGTTTTTTGAATCCTGCATCACCTAACAGAGCGCATCAGGGAGAACAGGCTGTTGTGTGGATAGATTGGGTCCTTTGTGGCACTCATGTACTTACATGGACACCACTGGTGCAGCTTGCACCCATGATGTTCTATGTGCACTACCCTATCTAGGTTTTATAGTTGCTGCTAGTGCAGTTGCTGTAAAGTAGCAAACCAGAGGGCTCTCTATGGTGCCCCAGTAGATGTCTCTATGGAAATGATGTCTCAGTCCAAAGGTCTTCTAGGCTGTATGGGCACTGGTGGGCTTTTTTAACAACAGTTTTGTGGTGACTAGTGCATGTCAAGCCCTGAATATGTACTTACAGGTATGTGAAGTTGTCAGTCCTCTTCATAAATGTGCTGTTGATGGATACTGGGACGTGGGGGAAGGCTCAATGTTGGAGGGCACTATACTCTAGAATGGCAAGCTGTAATCCACAAACATCCTCACATACCTGTCCCCTCCTTCCAAGTGGGAGCAACCAGTGTGTAGGGCATGGGCAATGACTCCTCCAGGTGCCTCACTCTGGGATATATGCAAACTGCAAATTGTTTAAGTGAGGTGGCGAGCATGGGGGAGATGAAAAAATTAACTAGCCCTTTAAAACACTTGCTGCCTACGGGAATGAGAGCTATGGGCATCAGTCACTATTATCCTGAAGAGTGGGAATAATGCTAGTGGATTTAGAGCAGGTGGAGACAGTCCAGAAGGAAAAGGAGAGGTTAAAAATGACCAAAATAAACCCTACAAGCTGGTGCACACAGATCTAACAGGACAAGGCAGGGCATCTGGGTTGCACACCTTGTGTGGGCTGATCTGCACGAATGCCCAGTGAACATCAGCCTCAGTGATGGATGGGGGCAGTCCTGGAGCAGGATGCAGAAAGGATGTGGGGATGAAAGAGCACTGTGGAGGTGGAGTGCCCGTATGTGAGGAGTATATGTTCTTTTGTTTGTTGTTGTTTTTTTTAAGTGCTGGAACAAATAAAAGTAAAATAAAAACATTAAACAAAATATAATCAGTAATCACTCAAAATCAAAAACATTGTGTAGTAATGTAAAGTAGTTTTGTTTTTGTTTTGTTTTTTTCTTTTTTCAAGTGTAATTTTACACCTTTCACTAAGGGGCACATAAATAGCAAATAATCCTGTTGCATGAATTGATTAGTTTCTTGTTTGTTTTCTTTTAATTAGCTATATACTACTTATTTTATTTGGCATGAATTTGCTGCTAGTGACTGGTTCTTTGTTAACCAGTCAAGATTTTGTTATTGTAGAGTCACCAAACATACTGGAATACTTCATGTGCAACCTGAGTATGTGCTTTCGGGTAAGTGCTAACATCAGCATGCTAACATATACTCACAATGATACATACAGATGTTTTTTTTTTTTGCATATTCCATCTTAGTTTAGCATGTTAATGTGTTAACATTTTCTAATTAGCAAAAAACACCCTACTGTTTAGTGTGGAAAGCCTCATTAGTGTTGCAGGTATTTAGTTATAAACTGAAGTAACCAAAGTATAACTGGTGCTACATGAGAGGTGTGAGGATCATAGATGTTAAGATTCTTCCTTTAAGAATCAGGAACGTGTGAAAAATTTAGAATCAGCCTATCTTACAAGTGTTTGACTCTGGACCAAAGTGGTGTGCCAGCCACCAGACTGAAAGACCAAACTATGCCATCCTGCTAAAAACTGTTCAACCGTAAAGTTACAGGTGCATTTTGGTGTAATGACTTATTTGCATTATTAAAAATGGACTTGTGTTGATAATCTTATTGTAAAACTATTGTAAACTATTTAAACTACTTACAGTTACAGACATTCTCCTGAAATAAAGAATCTGTATGGTTTATGAGAGAGAGAATCTCATTGTCAGTGGCCATGTGTGTCCCATCATCACCAGTAATCTCTTGATCCCAAAGGCCCAGTGGTGGCTCACAGTAGCTATCCCTGCAGGTGCCTGTCTGAATATTCGTATTAAAGGGCTCACTGTTGTGCAGTCCTCAGGTCCCTCTGCACGGAGAAGGCTTAGCAGGTGCACAGCCAGACTCTTATCCTTTGAGTTGGTAGGGAGTTCCAGGCAGGTAGGCGTTAGAAAGTCAGGAGCCAAATGGTTGTTTGTTGTTAAAGTTTAGTGAACAGATTGTTGTTATAAGTTCTCTGAGCAAATCAGGGAGCTAAACCAGCCTGCCACACAATTACGGTTTGAACAGTGAGCAAGCCAGCTATTCAAACATGCAAAGCCAAATAGAGGGGCAGGGATAGAAAACCTGTAGAGGCATGTGTACAAGTAGACTGAGCTCTGTCTGTCTGCCTGTGACCTGTCAAGTAGTCCGTCTGCTGTTTTGTGTGTTGAGGAGGGGTGGGGGAACACTGAGGTGACAGCTGCATTACAGCACACAAGGGAAATCACTGTCAGAATGCTGGAGATGTGTGTCAGCCTTGACCCCAGAGATGACCAGTAAGATTAGGAAGGCCGCATCATGTTTCACTCTGTGGGTGGTAGTACTCTTTATCTAGCGCAGGGAATCTGAGTATCAATATGTCATAAAGGAATGTTTTAAATGATCTTTGAGTGTACTGGTGATAATGTGCAACTTAATGCCAATCGGCTCAATGGTGTCATCCATATATATCACTTTGCTGTTATAATTATGTTTTCTGTTAGTACAGCAGACCAACTATGAGAGGTTACTGCAGTATATAAAGAAAATGTTTAACCTTATCTGCTGCCCTCCCTGCTAAGTGTAGAGAAACATGCCTATTTTTTTATTTTATGATGTTATAAAAAAAAAATATTAAAAATGACATCTGTATCCCAGGATTGTTTAATCTGTGTAAAATAAACATTCATGAATAAGACATTTTTCCATTAAAAATATCACCACACCCAGATCATATCCAACAATTATACTTTTGTACTCTAGAGCTATTGAATGGACTGAAATTTAATTTGAACTATATTATAGTTACCAAGGACCAGTTAAAGGGATTATACAACTAGGACTATAGTCCTTTCCTTATATGGAAAGGACTATAGTATTTATTTTTATATACATGATATTTTTGTTTGAAGAGTCAGTTCACTTAAATTATAAAATGGAATACATGCTGTATGCATATATTCCATGCAAAGCTGCTTTGACTTTATTGTTTTGCCACTATTCTGACACGATGGACAGATCATTTTTGTTTCAGATGCTTTGGTTTTGTCGATCAGTCTGAACACTACAAGTCTGAAAAAGAAAAACATCTGGGGAGTGTGGAGTAGAAAAAAGTTTGCATGCCCTGCAGCCCGCTCCTCATCTCTACTTGAGGATAGAGCCTCGAGGCTACTGTAGCTGCTATTGGCATAACCACCAACAAAAACTGTCAGTGGTAGAAAGTTTGATTATGTGTTTGTAGGTTTTGATAAATTGTGTGGACTAAAATAAAATATTAAAAAAAAAACACAAAAAACTGTCCATTGACCACCAAGCAATGTTATAGAAGTGTAAAGCTAAATCAATAGAGTACTCCTAAAACTTCATCTATAAGTATTTGTAGGTCCACTAGAATATCACTGATACAGTTCTCCAGTGATTCTATCATGCATAAGACCTTCTTCTTCAAAGAAAGAAAATGCCTCTTTGTCTCATTGTTAGTATCAACACCAGTAGATCATATAGCACTACTCAACATGACATAAATGGTGATTTAATTCAATGTTTGGCTACATGCAAGACAAAAAAAGGCAGCTGGCCTTTCTGTGAACTTTCTCTGATAAAGTGAACTGAGGTTTCATACTTATATTTCTTGTCTGGGGTTCTTGGCAAGATTCAGTGTGAAAATTTGCACATGAAATAACCAGTAATTGGAAGGTGCAGAATGCCATAATAGAGTCTATAATGCCATAATGCTGTGCTCTATAATACCCTAAGCTTGTCTGATAGTGGAGCTAATGCCTTTCCAGATGTCATATGACAAGCTGTGAATGTCGCAGGTCTATGCATTGTAGGAAAAAAGACATGCACACATTTGCAGTAGTGCTTTTAGGGAAAGGAAAATGGAACTAGTGAAAGAAAAGAAAAAAGGATGATGTCAGGTCAGCCTTTAAAGCCAAGCATTCAGAACAAATGGTATAATGTATGTAGTATGTAGCTCAGGCAGCCTGAGTTACTGTCTCAGTATGCTGTCAGAGCACTGCATCTGAATCTCCATAGAGGAGGTGTCAAATGGCCTCCGCAGCAGTTACTATGCAGCCCTCCACCGTTATTGGATACCCACTGCTGTCACAACCCTTTCTGAATGTGTATTCATGTGTACATGCAGATATGGGTGTTTTGTGTTTGTATTGATGTATGCTCCATTTTATGTACACAAATACACATCTATCTTTGGAATACTCGCCTACAGTATGTGTGTACTGTATATGTTTTGAGCCTGTTTTTGGCAAAAACTCTCTTGAGGACAAACATTGTATGCTTTTTTCATGTGCTTACTGGGAAATATGTTTGAGTTTATGGACTTCATTTCCCCCTCCCTCTGAAAGGGCCAATACGTCATAGAACTATGTCAACTCTGGTAAACTGTGTTGGCCCTGATGGTGAAACAGACAATAGTCAAGCCTCTTATGGCTCCTCTAGAGGGAAATGCCCATAAAAGGTTAACGAAAGTCACCTCTTAGACAGCTCTCACAGTCTATTAATCATGTTAAGATGATTACATAAAGGGAATTATCTATCAAAGTGGGCTCATTTAGGTCACAAGAGTAATTTAGGTTTCTTTTAGCACAGGAACTCAGTTGGAAATGTTTTTCATGGATACAGCAGAGACCAGCTTATCCCTTCAAACAAAGGCTGTACTAAATGTCACAGAAACCTAATGTTCAAAAGTGGAAAGTCCACAAGATCTTTGAGATCAATATCTATAATTACTTTACAGATTAAAGCCACCCCAATCAATACTTTTATAAAAATATTAATGGATCAATGACTATGTATAATGTAATAAGAGGTACCCAGTCTTGCAGTTTGTCCAGAAGTTAGTGCACTGTTCCTGTACGAAGTTCATTAGTTCTTCCTTCTAGCCATGCAATGTGCCACACAACCCCAAAGCCGAATTTTGCCTTTCTCCCCAGCAGATATGCAGTTTTGTCAGAAAACTTTCTTGGTCCTCCAGAATTTTTCTCAATTTCTACAGTTACCCTTAACTGCCATTTGTTAATGACATTTCTGTCAGGGGAGGATGTGAGGCAGGCTCAAACTTAAGGTGGTCTTTATTGTGACAGAAAGCACAGTCCAAACATAATCCAACACAGAAAAAACAGAAGGCAAACTGGGGACTATACAGTGCTACCCAGAAAAACAGCAAGGAACACGCTCATGGCTACCAGACAGGAGAACAGTATGACACAACAAAGAACACATGCAAACTGAAGGTTTAAATACACATAAGAGGTAATCAAGGGAATGGAACACAGGAGGGTAATGAGATGCAGCTGAAACTAATCAGGGAAAACAAGACAAGGGAAGCAAAACAAAATATAGCACACACAAGACAAGAGACTGTCCAAATAAAACAGGAAGTAACTAAACAGGGAAACACCTAACACAGAGATGAAGACTTGACAGACATGGGGAACACAGGAGGGCTGGATAACTGAAATAAACTATAAACCATGAACAGAACCCAGATGCCTAAACTGAAAATTAGGAAAAGCCTGAGAATATAAATATAACAAAACTCAACCAGGAAATATCGGCTGAAAATAAAAGAATACCAAACTCAAAAGCCCATAAGCAACAAACCAGAAAATATAAAACAATAACAGAAATTCAAAATCTAAACTCAAAACCCAGGACTATGACAATTTCAGGTAGTGGAAATTATGGCATGGAGGTGTTTTCACATCTTTTTATAGCCTTCACCTGTTTTATAGGCATCAATTACTTCAAATTACAGATCCTCAGTTAGTTAAGCTCTTGGTTGTTAAGTGAAGGTTTGAAGAGTCAAATCATTTACGGTGCTCTGGAACCATCATCCACAGACAATTCCTAACAGCAATGACCTGCCTACAAGTCCTAACAAGTCGGTGAAGGCCAAATGAGTTGGTGTGAAATTTTAGTTGCAGTTGCCCAAGCCACAATTGGTGTTCATTTATTTTGCATTAACATGTAAAGAGAGGCTCAAAAAACTTGTCATTTATCCAGGGACTCCTAAACTTTGTGTATGTGTGTTAGTGTGTCTCACACCACAGGAAGCCACATTCTGCCCTCATCAGTGGGTGAAACTACCCTGTCTGTGCATGGTGAGAGTCAGCAGGCTTTTCCTGCTGCTTCTCTGATGTCATCACCACTCCCCCACAGAGTGATTGCTGTGGCATCCTCCCTTTCTCATCTTCCTCCTTCTCTTTCTCCTCCTCTTCTGCCTTCCCTTGTACCTCCTCCACACCATCCTTCCCTATCCCTATCACTGTGAGTTCTCATAGTGACAGTTTGACTTGACATTCCCAGTCTGCCTGAAGGCTGCAAGCAGGATGTTGTGTTCCTTTTTCACACAGGTGGGCTGATGAAAAGGGAGACCACCTATGTGTGCAGCCATGGTGCGGTTCAGCCAACAAGAACAACAAATTCAAGTTTCATAATGATTTCACTATTATATTATTATAACTGTTAAATATCATTATCACATCATAAAAAATAAATAATGTAAGTGCTATTTTGCAGCATTATTCTGTACAATAAACTGAACTGTAGACTATATTAAAAAAACTTTAATATTAAAAATCTAATATCCATTATTATTGATTTGAAAAAAGAAATATTGTGTACTGAAGAGATCTGTTTTAATAATGTATAGTTGCAAACAGCCTTCAGAACAAATCGCCAGTAGAATAGGAGAAAATGAACCACAACATATCAATACAATTTGATGCTGCATTAAAAGCACATTAAAAAACACATTAAATTAAGTATGTTAAAAAATACATGCAATAATTATCATCAGCTGTGACTAATCTTGTTTTCATTCCTCACTGCTAATTTCAGGCACATATCTGTCCCCTCTGTGCTGTTCCCCTCCCGTGGGTTGTTTGCCTGATTGATATAAAATGCATTGCTTTTGAATCTTTAATTCTCATTAAACCAAAGTGTTCAAGGCCTTTATAACGGCCAGCAAATTCAAAATTGCCATCAATTATCTTTCTAGACCTCTCATTAGTGATTCTGCCCACACTTTTGGGCTGCTGTTGTTGCTGCTGCTGCTTCTGTCCCCAACAGGACACTGGCAGGTCCGCCTTCCCTAATAAGGAGAAAACTGCAAAGTCACAGAGAGGAGGAAAGGGAGCACAACACAGTTCTCATCTGTTTTTCTCATTTGTTGGTTTTATCTAGTGTTTATAGGCTATTAAAAATGCTTTACTAGCATGTCAGTGTAGCTTCTACTAAAAGACTCAATAACTACAGACAGACATATCTATCTTATCATGTCATTTTACATTATTTTGTTACTTATCTCCACTTTCTTCTGGTGAAAGTAAACTTAAGAAGTAAAACAAAGCATTATAAGAGTTCTTAAAAACAGTCACTGTGGGGTGTGAATGGGAATGATGTATCTATTTGAAACCTGTCAGCCTCCAGTATATATTCACCTTTGGTCATCTGGATGAACTAGCTAAGTGGGAGAGATATCTCTACGTATTTCTGTGAAGCCTAAAGTCCAACAATACAATATTAATGCCCCAATTAATTAATTACCAGGGCATGTATTTCCATCTTTTCTTAGTTACTAATGTTTTAAGAGGTCACACACTTTAAAAACTGGAAAAATAATAAACATATAATACAAATATATTCTTGACTAGTTAATGAATCAGACTTTAAAAATAAAATTATTCTGACTGCTCTGATAAGACAGCATCTCTGGAACAAATGATTTAATTGTAAAACTGTGACTCTGTGTGACAGCTCAGCTGTCTGTGGAGCTCCTGATCAATCTTGTCTGAGTCACGACTAAATGATAGCTATGAATAATTAATTAAGTTATGAATGCGTAAATACTCGCAAATCTCTAACGTGAGGTTGCAGTCCTAATTATGTTCCCTCAAGTTATTAAATGTTAGAAAGCTTTCACAGGACTCTATGCAGTCCTGTGAAAACCTAAGTATATTCCATGGTTCAGTAGCTTGCAGAACCACCTTTAGCAGCAATAATTTGAACTTAATGTTTTCTGTATGACTTTAGTCTTTCGCATCATTGCAGAGGAATTTTCGTGCACTCTTCAATCAGGTTGAGGTCTGGACTTCAGCTGAGTCATTACAACACCTTGATTCTTTTCTTTTTCAGCTATTCTGTTGTAGATTTGTAGGCATGCTTGGGATCATTGTCCTGATGCATGACCCAGTTTGGGCCAAGCTTTGCATTTGTACAGATGGCCTCACATTTGAATACGATTGTACAGAGGAGTCCATGGTCGACTCAGTGACTGCAATGTGTCCAGGTCCTGTGGACAAGCCCAAATCATTGCCCCTCCACCACTGTGCTTGACAGTTGGTATGAAGTGTTTGTGCTGATATGCTGTGTTTGCTGTTTGGCAAATATGGTGCTGTGGCCAAACATCTCCTGTTAGATCTTGTTTGTCCAATGGACATTGTTCCAGAAGCTCTGTGCTTTCTTCAGATGCAACTTTTTAAAGCCAAACTGTGCTGCGGTGTTCTTTTTAGAGAAAAGAGACTTTCTTCTGGCAATCCTTCCAAACATACTTGTTCAGTCTTTTTCTAATTGTAATATCATGAACTTTAACATTTAACATGTTAACTGAAGCCTGTAGAGTCTGACATGTAGTTCCTGGGTTTTTTGCAAGTTCTCTGAACATTGCAAGGTCTGACCTTGGGCTGAATTTGCTTCAGGCCAGGTGAGTGGAGCCGGGTCCAGTCCAGACAGCTGAGGCAGCAAGCTCCTAGGCTGTACCATCAATACAGAGTTCTCCATCCTTTCCCCAACAGTGTCCACTCACTGCCGCACCCCCTGGTCCAAATTCATTCTCTATGTTAGTTGAACAGTCTTTCAGAGCTGCTACAACAAGTTAACTGTAGCTACCTATTGCTTGATTT
>VUQI01060390.1:2701-14516 GCA_015106735.1 Paratilapia polleni | reverse complement strand
CGGTCTATCCTGCCTTGTGTTAGTAGTTAGCAGTTCAGGCTGGTTGTGGTGGTGTACCGATGTGGGGGATATTTTCTTGGCACACTTTGGGCATTGTTATTGTCAGAACAGCTCTGTATCATTCTATGGACAACTGTGATCAAGGCCCTATGATGAAGACATTGTTTTCATATGATAGGGATGGGATGGTGAATTTTATTACCTTGAACAATTAGATGCCTGAGGTTTCTCCACAAATTACCAAATTCTGCTCTATGTAATTATGACATCCCCCATGGTTTCATATTATTTTTCTCTGATCCTGTGATCTGATCTTTAAAGTATTGGAAAAAAACACAAAAATGTGTTCATATTGATGTAGCTAAATGCTCCCATTAGCATACTAACATGCTAACAGAGGTAATGCTAAAATACTAATGTTTATTGGTATAATTTTTACCATGCTCCCTGTATCAGTGTGTTAACAGACCCCGGGGCAGACCCACGACACGCTGGAGGAGATCATGTCTCTCGGCTGGCCTGGGAATGCCTCAGTGTCCCACTAGAAGAGCTGGAGGAGGTAGCTGGGGAGACGAAGGTCTAAGCATCCTTAGAATGCTTAGACTGGGGCCCCCACAACGCGGACCTAGGTAAGTGGCAGAAAACGGATGGATGGAAGGACAGACATTTCTAACACAAGACACCATCAGTAAAAGTGAAAGCTTTGCTCTATAATGTTTTAAGGTGTACATTTAGCAAGTATCAGAAGCTGAAAGGTCAAGTGAGAAGGGGCAGCGCAAGAGTGGAAGCACAGAAAAGCCTTACTCAGAGAAAGCTAACAAACTCTGTTGGGGGAGTTTTGAGTGTGAGGATGGAGCATCTGCTCCTGCCCACTGGGCCTCCCAGCTAGTGCAAGCAAACACTCACACTCTCACACACATACACACACACACTTTGAAACCAAACTGCTGCTGAATCTAATGAGGCCGAGGCCTGCTGGGCAGCAGGATGGCTGCTCCAGCTTGTCTCTTGCTCTCTGATTCTTATCCCAAAGCTCCTCACACGTCATCCACTGTTTCACACCATCCGCACTGTTTTATTCTTGACAGTTTTCTACCAGTGCTGCTCTACAAAGAATCCTCACATTAACAGACTACACTAAACTGAAATGCAATTCAATAGAATAAAACAGAAAAAAATCTTTGCTTTTGTTTCGTAGTACTCCACTTACTTGTTTGTAAGTTTTTATAGTCTGATATAAAGTCAGGGGCCTGTACCTTCACCCAAGTTCAACTGAGAGACAGTTGATCTGGTTTCACTTGCCCTAACATCAACAATCCTGCTACAGCAAGTACTCACATAAAGGCGGTTATAAACTTGATAAGACAATATAGATTTTCCTATCTAGGTATGAGTTCATTCATATAAAAGGGGTGGTGTTAGTAGCATATCACCAGTCACACAAATGGACAGGTCTACTGACAGCAGAGACGAATATTTTACAAGCAAAGCGAAAACTGTTATTAGCAAAAAACTACTGTTAAGTGTTAGGGTCGTTACTCAACAAAAGTAATGTGTTACACGCGACCCGTTACTTTTTTTAAAGGTATTGCAAAACTTTACTTATTTAGTCACTGTAAAAAGTAATTTGTTATTGTATTACTTGACTGTGTAATTGCAAGTTAACAGTAAAAGGCTAAACTAGTACCCATACATTCCCATGTAATGACACTGCTCCACCACATTCGGCAGATGACGTGAATTTTTGACGTGACGTAAATCATGATCATGAGCTCTTTTCCTTCACCATACCATTCTGTTCCCACAATTCTTATAGAAGTTAATCTTGGTTTCATTGTCCAACAAAACATATTTCAGCGCTTGTTCCTGGCTTTTTTTTTTTTTTTTCTTGAGTACTATTAGTGATTTTATCTTGGGCTAAACCCTCTGTACTGTCTTTACATGCATGAAAGGTGTCTATCGCCTTGTTAAGTGATGACATATCAACCCTGTTTCCGGGTCCAAGCGTCTGGTGGATTGACTGAGGCTCTCATATTTTTAACATGTTTCAATGCTTTGTGTCTTGTTTTATTTAATAGAAACAAGCCCTCAAAAATAATCAGTGGTCATTTTCAGGCCTTTCCAGTTTTTTATTAGCACTATTCCTATGTAGGATTGTCTTTAAGCTAAGTTTTTAAAAAACTCATGGTGTTTGTCTCTGCCTATCGGGGAACCTCAAGAACAATTTAACCCGCATCCTACATCTTCCCTGTGCTCATGTGTTTATATTAGCCTAATCATAGCTCCATAGCTAGTCACCAGGTAGCACATCATTATATGTCAGCTAGCCCAACTTCGCTAACCCTCCAAACGTCGCTGGTATTTAGTTTTCTGTTTGTTTTTGTCAAAAGTTATAGCAGAGGTATACATTTTAGTTTTTTAGAAATGCTTTAGTCAGAAAATGGTATATTATCTTTAGATGGACATTACCTAGCTAACTTCCTTCTAACTTCTAACTCCACTAAAGCTTGTAAATCCTCTTTTTCATGGATGCCTGTAGGGCTGTGCCATCATATCATCCTTGATAATACCGATATAAATTTTTACATGATATAAAAGTGTCATATCATGATATCAATAACAACAACATGTGTTTAAATTCCCTATTACACACAACGAGGAGACAAGCCCAGGCATGAGAGCCATGAATCAGCCTCCAATGACAATTTAGTAAAAAGGGAACTACTTCAACAACCTCCAACAAAAAAAATATGTAAGAAAACTGTTCCCGCTAAAGGTGGAAACAACAAACTAATTTCACCACTTGAGCCAAAAACACATCGAGTACAACCAGGCTATGAAGAAAACGATACTAGCAGCTGGTGATGTGTGGCCCAAATGTAAACAAATGACTCAACCAAGCATGGGTGGAGCACTTGCACTCCATGTGACAGGAAGATTCAACAATTTCCCTAAATTATCCAAAGAAAATATGATATTTGGCATTTGTTAGAAAATTAGAAAATTGATTACATGATTTTGCAGTAAACACCATCATCATTCTTGGGAAATTTTTTTCTACATAAGAGTAGAGTTTTGAAAACACAACCAAACTTCCACATTTTTCATAAGGAATTATGCCATTACTTTTCTTTGTTGAAACTGATGAAGAGTAAAAATACTTTCCTTGCTAAGGACCGCAAGGCTTCTACCCTTTTTTATTTGATTTATTTTACTATTATTTTAATTTACCTCCCTTCCTTTATAGTGTGCACGTTCTTTCATTGCTTGTCCAATGTCCGATATGTCTTCTGAAATTATGTGGAATTTTACCACACCGTATATATATTTGTGTGGGTTTTTTTTTTCAGAAGTTCAATAAATTTCAGTTTTAAAAACAAATACTGATGTGGTTACATGGTGGTAAAGGACGGCTTTAAGCAACTGCTTAAAAAGCTCGACCCAGGATGAAACATCCCAGGTAGAAAATATTTTTCAGTTTCAATTTTATTATGTGACAATGTTGTGCAGCCTCTTGAAGAGTTACAAAGTTAAATTCCTTTTTTGTTAAACTACAGTGTTAAGCAGTTATGTTATACTTTTACTTAAAATATACTGGGAAAACACTATCTAGGTTACTTTTGTTCTCATGTTTGTCACCATAATGCTGCCGCTCGCACTTTGTGACAATAGATTCACACTCTGAATTAGGTGGTGTGTCATCAATGACAGTAGCTCACTGGAAAAGAAAGATGGAAAATTACTTTTTTTGGTTCACACTAATAAATGTTGCTGCCTGCAAGCTGCAATCACTGATAAAATGTTGTTCAGTTTTTGTTTTTTTTCTGTATTGTCAGAAATATCAATATGACAAATTTCCTTGAAATACCGTGATATAATTTTGAAGCTATATCACCCACCCCTAGATGCCTGGATGAAAACCTGAGAGAACAGCCACACTGATCATTTTATTGGAGCTGAAAGATTTGGACCATTTTTAATCCTCAGTGTTTGATTGTGAATACCGAAGGCGCATTTAGACCCAGAAATGGTGAATGACATCAGACTTAATAAGTGGATTGTTTGTTGCCTTTTACAATGACACACCTATCTCCTTTCTACTTCCTCCTCTATAAAATGCGATGAAAGGCAGTGGAAGTCTCTGTGTATTACAACCTACTGGGAAAGTTCTTCACTACCAGCCATAAAGAATTTACGTTGTTTATCAATCTTTTACCTCTTAAGATGAATTAAAGACAGATTATCTTTTTGACAAAACAGTCTCACCTCCATTTAGTCATTTTGCTAGCTTTGGTGCAATTTTTATCTTCTCAAGCCCTTTTTTAAATCTGTTTTTTTGATTACAGTAGCTTAACCTTTAGCCATGCTAATACCATGATGATACAGTGCTGATTGGTTTTGTCATGTTACAGCCTTATTCCACAATTCATTTTCCACCTCAAAATTCTACACATAATACCCCATAATGACAAAGTGAAAAAGGTTTGCTTGAAATTCTTGCAAATGTATTAAAAATAAAAAAAACAAAAATATAACATGTACATAAGTATTCACAGCCTTTGCTCAATACTTTGTGGAAGCACCTTTGGCAGCAATTACAGTCTCAAGTCTTTTTGAGTATAATGCAACAATCTTGGCACACCTATTTTTGGGCAGTTTCTCCCACTCTTCTTTACAGAACCTCTCAAGCTTCATCAGGTTGGATGGGGAGCATTGGTGCACAGCCATTTTCAGGTCTCTCCAGAGATGTTCAATAGGGTTCTGGCTGGGCCACTCAAGGACATTCACAGAGTGGTCCCAAAGCCACTCCTTTGTTATCTTGGCTGTGTGCTTAGGGTTGTTGTCCTGTTGGAAGATTAACCTTCGCCCCAGTCTGAGGTCCAGAGCGCTCTGGAACAGGTTATCATCAAGAATGTCACTGTACATTGCTGCATTCATCTTTCCTTCGACCCTGACTAGTCTCCCAGTTCCTGCTGCCGAAAAACATCCCCACAGCATGATGCTACCACCACCATAGGGATGGTATTGGCCAGGTGATGAGCGGCGCTTGGTTTCCTCCAGACATGACGCTTGGCATTCAGGCCAAAGAGTTCAATCTATGTTTCATCAGAGCAGAGAATTTTGTTTCTCATGGTCTGAGAGTCCTTCAGGTACCGTTTGGCAAACTCCAGATGGGCTGTCACGTGACTTTTACTGAGGAGTGGCTTCTGTCTGGCTACTCTGCCATACAGGCCTGATTGGTGGAGTGCTGCAGAAATGGTTGTCCTTCTGGAAGGTTCTCCTCTCTCCACAGAGCAACGCTGGAGCTCTGTCAGAGTGATCGGGTTCTTGGTCACCTTCTTGGCCCTTCTACCGCAATCCCTCAGATTGGCCGGGCCAGCTCTAGGAAGAGTCCTGGTGGTTCCACACTTCTTCCATTTATGGATGATGGAGGCCACTGCACTCACTGGGACCTTCAGTATTGCAGAAATTTTTCTGTACCCTTCCCCAGATCTGTGCCTTGATACAATCCTGTCTCGGAGGTCTACAGACAATTCCTTGGACTTCATGGCTTGGTTTGTGCTCTGACATGAACTTGAGGTGAAAAATGAATTTAATGCATTTTGGAATAAGGCTGTAACATGACAAAATGTGGAACAAGTGAAGCGCTGTGAATACTTTCTGGATGCACTGTACATGTCCCCTCACATCAAAGAGTGCTGTGGGAATTTGTTGGAACACAGATGTTTGCTTAATGTTCTCACCAAAGGAAGAAGTCATTCAGCTGCTCTGCGGAAAATGGAGTTGTGTAATTATGACTTTGTTTTAGGAGTAGCAATGGTTACACTGTTGCTGTCATTGTTTATTCATCATAATCGCCTCTTATCTTCGAATACAAAGCTGTATTAAAAGTAAACTGTAAAAGTAAAAAGTAAAAAGGAAACTTTTTATTTTTTTAACCGAAGTTTCCATAAATGGTAAATGGTAAAATTCAACGTGTGGTTACCAAAATATGGAAAAACATCCTTAAAATTAATTTGGAAAATTCCTCCATTTTAAAACAGTATATAGTACTGTATTTTTACTGATTTTTTTTTTTTTTTACAGTGTATGAAGAAAAAACACAGTACTTTATTTATCTAAAAAGGAATGCTGTATGTCCTGTTTCTCAGTCCAGCTGAAGCACAGAGGACTTACTTCAGTGTTGTCATAATTGTGATTTGACTTATTTCCTCATTGTGTCAGGCATCCTTTAGAAAAGCTAATATTTAACGAGCTACAGTAATATCGTGACATGTAGGTGACTGGTATAAATGATAATAATATAAACCTTGCTTCTATATTTCTGTATTTCCATTCTTACAAGAGAGCAGCTAAAAGTGCTTTGTAATTAAAGAAAGTATAAGCAAATAATGCTTCACATACAGAAACAATGTACAGTCAAGACCTTACAGTATTATGGAAAGAAACCTAAATCAATCCCTGGTGAAAACAAACTATGTTATGAACTAACTTAGCATTCCCTTGAAAAAACAAACAAAAATCTATATACTGAATAATTTCATGAATGTCTCTCTCTGTAGCAGGAGCTCTCGAGGATTCAAAGCTGCAGTGTTCACACCACTCCCTACATACTGTCATTTGCACTATCTGAATACAATGAAGCGCTTAAAAGAGGCACTGATCACCGGGTTTCTGGTATGTAAAACACTAAGAAACATCAATCACTCAGGCCAGTTTATTTCCTGCAGCTTCAGCAGCTCTGCGGTTATTAACTTTACTTATACTTCACATACAAGCAGATGGCTGGTAATATTATGCATATAGACTATAAAGGTCATGTCACTTCAAGAGTTTTTACAAGAGTAGAAACAGTTTGAAAACTAACTTTGTCTCAGGAAGAATAGCTCTAATGTTCTGTGAATATGGATTCATATATGACTGCACATTCACATGCTATTGGAGTCAGTCCTGGCTTTCACTGGACATAAAATGGATGCATTAAAATTATATCCCAACCCTTTACAGATATAGTTTCTAATGTCTCCAACTTTCAGTAAACTACATTCTTCCATGGTTTACTATTGTAGAATGCAAATTTCACAGGATTGTATGAAGTTATACTTTTAAAGTGATGATGGAGTGAAACAGCTGAAATGTTCAGGGGTTTCTGATAATATATTAGACAAGAATGCTTTCCCTCTTTGTCATTACTTTTAAAAGGTAGTCTTTCCAAACTGCTCTTATAGTCCAGTTCTTAGTTCTAACAGAGATATAACAATATTATAAGAACAAGGAGGAAAGCTTAGTGTATGATTACAGAAAATACAGTATTTCCTGAGTGTAAAGTTAGAAAGAAGTCAGCTCACCTCTTACTGTGGCTCCTTGCTGAGTGAACACTAAACTACAGGTCCTGGGCTGATGCAAGTGGGTGGAGCTGCAGAGAACAGCAGCAGGAGGCGGCAGAGAGATACTAGAAGTTATGCCTCCACCATGCTTTACTTTGCAGAATATCACAGGCCAAACAATCCTGCATCAACATGTGGCATGTATAGTCTGAGACCTTTCTGTCACACTGCACATCTTACAAAGCAATATGGTTTTATACACTGCCATAACTTTACCATGTTTGTAAAGTCTTGTGAATTATTTTAATGGAAATTAGTCAGCAGCCCATTTACTTTGTTCAGCTTTCCAAATCTTTAATGAATGTAACGTTTTATCAGAGGTGGCACGGTGGTTAGCACTGTTGCCTCACAGCAAGAAGGTCCTGAGTTCGAATCCACCATCTGGCCAGGGCCTTTCTGTGTGGAGTTTGGACTGTGGGAGGAAGCCGGAGTATCCAGAGAGAACCCACGCAAACACGGGGAGAACATGCAAAGACATGCAGTTAGTGGGATTAGGTTAGTTGGTAATACTAAATTGGCCGTGAATGTGAGCGTGAATAGTTGTCTGTCTCTCTGTGTTAGCCCTGCGACAGACTGGCGACCTGTCCAGGGTGTACCCACGCCTTTCGCCCTATGGTAGCTGGGACAGGTTCCAGCCCCCACCCGCGACCCTGAATAGGATAAGCGGAAGTAAATGGATGGATGGAAGTTTTATCAGTACAGGCAAACATGTTAAAAGAAATGTCTAAGCTTTCATAAATTTTAAAAATTTCAGTATAGTTTTGGAAGGATGAGCCATTTTAAATAAAGAATTCAGATCGTGTCAGGACAAGCCGCTATGAACGGATCCAAAACGGATCCGGACGAGATGAGCTGGGAAATGACCGGACCCGGGCTGATCCAGCCTGAATCCGTGATATCCCTTTTGGATCTGTCCTGCCGTGCAAGTGGACTCCATCTGGACACAGTTTGGTGATCCGCTACAGAGCATCTGCTCTTTATTTACCCGTTGCCATGGTGAATCGTGGTATCGAAGCGCCATTGATAATGGCTTTCTTTCTCTACTCACGCAGGCGCTTAACTCGGGGTGAACATACACAGAGTTGATTGAACTTACTCTGATCCGCCTTTCTGGAACTCAGAGTTAAGCAACTCAGAGTTTGTTGAACATGCTTCCTGGAATGGGGGCCAGTAGTACTCATCATAAAAACCAGCAATCATAGCTTTTCCAGTAGGTCCACTGTTTGTCCACTGGATGGCAGAAGAGTTCCATTCTTTAGACAACACTGAGTTCATGCAGCCTGCACAGATTGTTGTTCATGTTACAGGAGAATTTCAAGAAATGGAAATCATCCATCCATTACATATAATGATGTGTAACATAAATCATACACCAGAGATCATGTAGCTTCAATTCCTTAGGGGAAGCAAGATATTTTACTGACACTGGAGGAACTACATCAAAAAGAAGTTTGGTGTAGTACCATTTTTTAATACAGCAGAAAGTAGAAATTTTGCACTTTTAATTGTCACAATCCTGTTTATAAACTCCTTTAAAGATGTGATTTTTGCATCAGAAATAAGTTTTCTCTTTCACTGAAGATTTTTATCTACAGAAAGCAGTCTAAGGCTATTTTAAGTAATAACTGGCATGCTGTTTGTACCAATACAACTAAATTTTCAAAGAAAATGAGAAATTAGATAAGGTTAAGGTAAAAAAGAAAAAAAAGAAAAGCTCACTTCAACAGTAAGGCCTTTTAGTAACTCTCTTATTAAGTCCATCAGGAAAGTCAGTGTCTCACAAACACACTTGCATCTTTCTACTGCTGCATCTAGACTAAGGGGAAGCGGCAGCACAACAAAGAATCTTCTTACTGCTAGTGGAGAGGCTCTGCCAAGCAGGATGTAGCTTTTATATCAAGGTCTGTGTATGTGTGTGTTTGTTGGTTGAGCTGTTGCACCTGTGGGTTCGGCAGCAGAAGCCTCCATAATTATGAAGGGTGGACTCAGTAGTGGAATCAGCAGAAGTTCAGTTCCCATAAATTCAGTTCCAAGCCTGTTTTATTTTTTTTACCCAAACAAACAAAAAAGAACCCAACAGGTTGTAGGCTATAAAATACTCGATTTATTTGCAAGGTGAGATGGAGGAATGTTTTCATACATCGGCACAAGAGATATACTCTACAAGTTCAAATATCTTTGACATTTTGTCTTTACCTGTACCAATAAATGCTCATGCATAACAACTCACCCCTTACACATCCAATGTACTTTCTTTAAAATTGCCAGATCGTCTTGGTGGAAGAATGCCCTCTGAGAGTGCCCTTCTCATGTCTATGTCTCAGCAAGATTATGTAAAATCTCAAAAGTTGAATTTCATGAAAGTTGGTGAAGATGAGGAGCACAGGAAGAGGAAAAGCCCTGCTGACATTTCCTTTGTGACCCCTTGGGTATGCATATTTCACCATCCACCCAATTTGCTCAGAAAGCAAACATGATGTATCGCTAACCATAACCCAGTATGATTTTATTTATTAAAAAATATAGTAACACTGAGGAAGTAATTTTGACCAGGATATGCCCTTTAACACACACAAACAAATGTCTAGGACTGCCTTCTTTCATCTGCATCTTATTGCTAAAATTAGAAACATCCTGTCTCAGAGTGATGCTGAAAAACTAGTCTGCATTTATTACTTGTAGGCTGGACTATTGTAATTCCTTATCAGGTTGTCCTAAAAGCTCCTTGAGAAGCCTTCATTTGATCCAAAACCCCACTACTAACAGGGACTAGAAAGAGAGACCATATTTTCCCATATTAGCGTCTCTTCATTGGCTCCCTGTAAAATCCACATTTAAAATTCTTCTGCTTCTGGGGGACTGCTGGGAAAACACCCAATTTTATAGTTAGCTAAACTATATCATGCAGGAATGTAGGATGAACTAATACTAGTGATTAGTACTAAAGTGAGGATACATTAGGTTCTGCTACTTTGATTCTTGATGAGTTTAAAGTTTAAATAAACAAGAAGCCACATAAGTGTGGAAGCTTGCACTTTATTGGGGAAAAAAAATCAAACCAAAAAAAAAAAATCTGCAGGGACAAGGCACAAACTATGCTAAGTACTATGCTAATGGATTCAGGGCATTTTCATGTTCAAGCCATCTTTCATACCCACACCCACCCATTCCTGTGTCTGGCAGGATCAGTTTTATATACACAAAGCACTGATCAACAGTGCTCTATTCTCCTGCATAACTGGACCTCTCTGCCCCTGTCCCCGTTACTGCTCTGACCCAAAGATACACCCATGTGCCTCACCATGCCCCATACTGTCCAAAACAACCAAGTGCTCCACTATAGAAATATGATCTGAGCATGAAAGTGACCCTGCACATTCAGGTGGAGAAGGGCAACTGGGCACTTTGATAAATGTAAGAATAAAAGGCATGCCAAGCATCAAAAGCAAAAATGCAGATTCCTTTCCAAATGCAATGCTGCCTTGATTACAAAATGTAGTGCTCTTACTGATGTGAAAAATGATCCCCCACCAAATTCTCAGAAACTGACCCCAGTCATTTGTTGGTGCTAATGAATTATTACATTCATACACATCCCTCAGTGTGACCCACTGAGCCACAGATAACTGCACAAGGCATCATGCGAGTACAAAGAATATTTAGTGCCCCAACATCAAAACATGACATCTCTTTATATTAACTTATTTTTTAAAAAAATCACCTCAATCACTCAAAATCCAATTCTGCAATCAAGCATACCTATGTATAAACCTGAAGACCTTCCACTAAGCAGGTCAGTGAGTAGTTACATTTGCTTTTTTTTTTTGCTTTTTTTTAATGTAATCCTCTCTGTAGGTAATCATAAATAAATACAAACAATACACAAGGAATGTCTACTGCAATCAATACATTAAAAAAAGGAGTTTGCTTGTTTTCCTAATCTGAGGATGTTTTAAGAAGGTAATCATGATTGATTATTGAAAGAAGTGACTCTCCCAGCCGCACCTAGAGAAAGAGAAACAAAAAAGACAATTCACACAGCGAGCAGATATGGTAACAACCCAGCTTGTTTTTTCCCCTTGGTACATAAAACAGTGACATCAGAAAGCTCTTCCTTTGGGTACTGTGTTTCTCTTAATCCAGGATACAGTTGGGATATGACCCTGTCACATGGTTTTAAATGGCAGCACGCACGTTTCCTCTCCTTTTATTACTCAGACATGACTAGATGGGCACAATGTCCACTGTGATGCCTCTGTGAGATGGCCAGAGCTGCTCCAAGTTGCTGTGATTTTATTCAACAAGTCTTTTTTGGGCCGTTCATTCTCAGAGAGGCAAGTCCATAAGAAGCAAACAAGAAGTTTGCCTTGATAATTGACTTTTCTGTGAATCATCTTCAGATGTGAAAGATTCCTCCCCCCGCTGGT
>VUQI01060389.1:0-13676 GCA_015106735.1 Paratilapia polleni | reverse complement strand
ACCACCACCTCCACCTCTTCCACCCCTCCTGCTCCAAATCTCGGTTTTAGACCGTACAGAGAGGAGGAGGGCGCTGCAGCGGCCGCAACAAGAACTACGCTTAAAACATAAAAACTTAAAACAGTCCGGTGTTTAACTTTACAAATGAATGCTCCTTAAACGCTGAAATCTCAGCAGCAACATGTGGACATATGGATGTAAATATTTCATAACCTTTAAATTAAAATAGCATCGTAGCACAGTAGTGTAGATATGCAGTTAAGACTTTAATTAAAGTCAGATCTTTGAACGTTAATTCGATACATATACATAAAAGAAAATCAAAAAATATATTGCTTAAAATAACTGCGCATATAGACCAATTTAACGCCAAAGCTCGCAGCGTTTTATCATCTCATGTCAGATTTCTGTATTTCTCTCTTTAGATGTTGCTACAAATTTTCATGTGTCAATCAGTTTTGAAACATTTAAAAAAAAATCTTTGCTCATCATGTGCCACTGACAGTTTACCTAACAAATCGCACCAACAGAGCTTTTTGAATAGCTTTTGAGAGCTAAACTATAAAGAATAACACATATTGAATGTTTATGCGTTCGTCTATTCAGTTACTATTGGGACATTTAAAGTACCTGCGATGATAGTTACCTCATGGTATCCAGTTGTGTGTTAATGGGGATTTCTTTTTACAGTGGGAAATCTGGTTTATTTGTATTTATTTATTTTTAAAGCCACAAAAACACGTATGCACGTAACTGCAGCTATGAAATTTCACTGTCTGCAAATACAGCAACATGTAAATTACCTTAATAAAAATTGCACAATTCACCACTCAAACGAGGTCAGCTTTGGCACTGTACACATTTGTTGGCACCAACATCAATGTATTTTTGTTGAATTTGAACTCGATCACGTTTCTGGGGGTGAAACCTGATTAATTTATTATAACAGCATTCTGTTTATACACCAGCTTTTATATGTAGAACAACTTCAGTAAAAACCAGTTCTTTATCTTCAAATGAATGGACAGAGTGCTGATTATACATGTGTCTGAATGTGACTACATACTGTGTAATTAACTAGTAGCATGTGTACAATATAAGGCTGATTAACCTCCAGTACCAACATGTGGTAACAATTTCCCCCAAACTGCAGTGCAAACTAAATGAGTGGAAGCAAGGAAAAGATAAGAGGAATGAAAGGAAACCGCACGGACATAAAGAAAGAAAGAAAGACTTATTCACAAGATAGAAAGCATTACTTAAGAATCGATTTCGGAAATAATAAGATGAAGTTTGCTACCAATGTCGAATGTAATTTAATAGAATTCGATGAGAAAATCAGTCAGTGACTTTCTTAGTTTTACAACCAAGGAGCATTTCTGTTTTAAACAAGAGGCTTTGATTTACTATGTTGCACTGCCATCTGTTGGACATTCTTTTTAGCTGCATGGTACAAAAAAATAAATAAAAAAAAAAAACATGCAGTGTGGCTTGTTTGGACCTGTTGATAACCCCATTCAGTGGCTTTTGGATTTATGAGCTATTTTATCACATCAAATCCATTTAAAGTCCTAATCAAGTAACCCACCCCAGACCTAGTTTATAGAATACTAAATTATATAATGTTTATAATTATATATAATGTTTTTATTTATTTATTTTTCATTTTTTTAAACAAAACTTTTCAATTGAAGAGTATTTCAGCAGGAGCACTTCTTGATGTAAATTGAATCAAGAATCAAAAAATGTCAAACCTACGGAGTTCAGAGACAGATGGGAAGCTATTCTCCATGAATTTCTCTGATATGATGCTCCCATGCTCTTCATCAGAATGAAGGCGTGCTCAGTGTTAGTTAAAAGCCTTGGAGTTCTTTGATTTTTAAACCTTTTCAGATGTAGTTTCCAAAGTGATGTAGTAAACTGCGAGGTACCACAAAATTCAACAGCAGCCATTTTGGGCAGAAATAGTAAACACAGATATTACTAATAACATTAATGATGAGTCTGTTCTATATGGTACTGAGACTTAATTAAGGTAATTAGTACAATCTGTGTTTACCTACAATTTCATATCAAAACGGCTGCTGTGAAGTGGGTCTTTTACCAGCACAGGCAGAAAGCAGATTACCCTCTGAACACTGATGCGCATTTCAACGGTTTGGATAAGATCTGATATTTTTACCATTTCCCAGCATAAAGAACCAAGAACCAACAAGACGGGTGAAATTAACCCAAATGCATGTTTATTGAAGTCAACAACTGAACCGGTATTTTAACAAAAAACCCAAAAAACAAATACTTTATGAACGTAACAGCCAATGGATGCAAAACCCACCACAGCATGCGGTTGGGCCTCACCTTGATGACATCATCAGCCATAGTACAAATGAACATACATGACAGCACTACTCCAATGTGATATGAATATTTATTCAAAAGGAAGACTTGTCATTCAAAATAATAATGATAAAAACAAAGACATTGTTTTAGTTACTGAAATAAGAACAAATGTGTGAATGCAACACACATGAGAGTGAATCTGGAGTTTGTTTGGGTCAATTAATACACGCTTCACACTCATACACAAACACACATACACACACACATATGTACAAATACACCATAGTAACAGACATCAAGCCTGCTGTGCATCTCCAAATATGTGTGTGGATGTGTATGTACCCAAAGTGTATGTGCAAAGTGTGCAGGGGGTGCGCTCGTAAGAGTATCCAGTAAAAAGCAACACTATATACATGAAATTAATTAAAAATGGTTGTTGAAACAATAAAATATGCAAAAACTAAATGTCTAACCTTCAAGTTTTGGAAAATCTAATTCCAAGAAAAGATAAAATGATTACCAATTCAACTGAAAACAATGAGATTATGCACACCTTTCACAAAACATAATTTAAAAATGAATTGGCTTATTCTACAAAAAGAACAGAGATGAGCGGCAGATAGTGTGCGACTGCCTCAAGAGGAGGTGGTGAGTTGAGTGGAAGGGCAGGACAGCTCGTACCGACTGAAGAGGGAGAAGAAAAGCTGTTGTTTGCTGGCATCTGGTGACAGTCAATCATTACTGCACTGATGCAATGAAATATAATTAGACATGAGTGCACATCTCAATTCAACACTATACCCCTATATGGTCCTGCTTTGTCAGTTGCTTCACTGTTTTTCTGAGGGCTGCAGTGTTAAGGAGGTGCAGACGGCTTTAACTGGGACATGTGTGCAGATCAGAGAAAAGCAGGGAGGTCAGCTGGGCAGACCGCCGCTCTTGTCTCAGGAGACGAGCTTGTCATCACTTCTCATCTCCGACAACTATCTACAGCTTCCAACCACTTCTCATGCAAGCTACATGCTAGCACACTAACTAAGACAAAGGACAGGACAATAAATTACAGGCAAATACAGGTCCATTAGTTTTTAAAAGACACTACACTTTGTTAAGTATGAGTCAGGTATTCCTTTTTCCATTCACAGAGCAGAACTAGACTGGGGGTAAATACAAATCAATGGTAACACCTTCAAAGTGGACAACTAGCTCTGTGAGACAGAGCCAATTCTCTGATCTGCAGGCATGATAGCGGTGAAATGGCAGCAGAAGAGTGTTGCAGAGCAAACATCAGATAAACAGTGCATGGTCAAACACACAGAATCCGAGCACTGTTTAACCCAAGTTTACTACAGCATCAACACAGTCACTAAATATTCTAACCAAGAGCTCTTGGAAGAAAAAAACAACAGCTGACCCTGCTTCAGGTCACATTACCCTTTGTAGAATAGCTATCTTATAGACATACTAGTTGGGCTACTTACTTACAAAGAAGCCAGCTAGGTAGCAGTTAACAACAATGTGGGGAAAGGAATGTAAATCACATTCCCTGAACATTCCCATAAAAGGTGTACAAAAACTATCAAAGACATAACTGTCTACAGGTAGACTGACAATAACAGCAAGTGGATTCTTCTCCAAAACACTCCCAAAAAATGCTGCGAAGAGCCATCAGCACACACCAGCAAAGCTGTAGACGCTACTTCTACTGTACGTCTACGTGGACTTGTGGATGAGAGACCAGCAAGGAGAATCGGACATCAATCGGAGATGGAGTGGGGGAGACAAGTGGTAAGAAGTGATGAGAAGAGGGGAAACGGGGTGAAGGTGGATCAGGACGTAGACGGGATGATTGATTAAAGAATGCGAGGAATGGACGGGTGGAGCAGAGGGGGAAAAAAAGAGAAGAGGACATTTAAGTTATTAAATGGCTTTCTTCTGTGTTAGTGCCGCCCAGACTCCAGCTCGGCACCCTGCCCACCAAACCAAAGCTTGGCATGTGTACGATTTGGAGCCCAGAGTCTCTTAGTTAGATTGCAATCAATTTCCATGACCGGGCCAAGTGGAGCTTCCAGTGCCAAGGCGAACTCCCAACCTTAATAAAACACTGTGCATTTATGGGAACCTTTTGCTAAGCTGGTGAATAATTCCTGCTTGCAATAACACACATACAGGAAAAAAAAAAACAATAACAGAAAGTTTTTTTTTGCCAGGAAGTTTGTCATAATGCATGTAGGCAGTCCTATTTGGCCCCGTAGTGAAAAGCAAGCAAGTATTTTCACCTCCCAAAGCAGCAAATGTGCCAGCTTCTTAGAGGAAGTCATGATGTCACTACTCAATGAATTTAGTGCCAGGTGGCCTCGCCAAGACAAGCAGTCTGCTGCAGGGAGAAAAATGGCGAAGGTGAGCAGTGGGTTCAGCAGGGCCAAGTGGAAGGAATGCCACATTGGTCCACAAGCACAAACACTGGGCAGCAGTATTCAAGATAGACTCCACCACTCACTTGTCACCTTTTGAAGCTCTTGACCGAAGTTCTGCTGCCAATTAGTGTTTGGGAGCAGAGGGCCGACAAAGCAGGGAGAAAATGGCAGCACTGAATGTGGCGCACAAAAAAAAAGAAGTAAATACATAAACAGTGTTGAAAACATAAACGTCAAAATCAAAATACAAGTTAGAAATTTGATTCATGGATTCCTGGACTGACGAACTGACAGACACTGTAAACTGTTAACACTGACAGTAATACACCGAGACCCTGACGAGAGAAAATCTCTCATGAGTCCCAAAAAACCAACAAAAGAATAAAATATCAAAGAAAATCAGAAGAAAAAACATTCTTCATACAAATATTTGCAGTTAATGTTAGTCTTCATAGCAACGTCATTGTTGTTATTTTTCTATTTTTTCCCCAGATATTGATATTTTCAACTCTGCATTTCCACGCATGTAATAAAAACAGGCAGGCTTTTTTTTGAGTATATAAGTTACTGTAATGCAGTAACAGACTGTATGAGTTACAGGAGAGAGGGAGATGTAGAGAGAAAGAGAAGAGGGACAGAAGAAGGAGAGACAGAAGGTAGAAACAGAACAGAGTGTATTTACAGCACACCAAACGTCTTCTGTCAAGTAAAAAGAATGCTATATAATTCTATATATATATATATATTTATATATGTATACTGGAGCCCCTCGGCTTGGTAGCACAAGGTGGGAATGCTATTTTTGCATGAGTGTTGCATGTTTTGCAGTGGTGCATTATGGAAAATTTGATGGCTCATACCAGGGTTTGTGAGGACGTAGGAAGAGGTTTGATGGCATAAAAAGATTAAACGTTGAGAGAGGGAGATTATGTTTGTCAGTAATAATTTTCTTTAGATGGATTTCTCTGTCACAAGGAGGCTTATGGAAGGATTCCGTCTTGTTAGATGGAGAGAATGAGGACAAAAATGTGAAAAGACAGACCTGGCTTGGATTAAATGTTGAGAAGACAGCTTTGAGAAGTGGAATATCAGCTCGACATGTTGGAATGTGACTTACAATTTTGATTCTTCGCGGCGCTGACAGTTCGAAATAGGATACGATGTTTGTGTAAAAATGTGTTAATGTGTCAGAATTCCGATGTGTGTTAGTAGGAGGCTCCTGTTTGTTATTCTGAGCATCTATGAGCATTCGCATCTGTGTGAAAACAGATTTACCCCTTAACTGACACATGTATGTCGTATGTATGTTCGTGTATGTGTTTGAGTGTAACATTAGTTCATCCGTACGTCAGTGCAAAATCTCACTTCCCTGTATCAATGCAAAGAGGGTAGTACCAGTTGAAGCTCAACTCATCGCTTTATCCTGCCCAGAGTTCTTTCCCTCCATTCCCATCCCATCATCCCTCCAACAGAGTGAAGAACTGAAGCATCGTGAAAACAAATAGAGGTTTCTTTTCCTTCACTCTTCCCCTCTCCTCTAATCCATGTCCTCCAACTTTTTCTCCGCCTCCTCCCGCTCCTTTCCTCCACCACTCCGTCCTCTGTCTAGATAAAGTACTCCTTCTTGTCCTCTGCTCCGGAGTGACCTCCCTCTGCGTTGATGATGGCCGTGTCGGCATCGGGCGCGTCATCTGAGCCCTTGGCCTCGTGGGTCAGATATGTTCCTGTGGCGGGAAAGAGAAAAAGAGAGAAAAGGGGAGGAGAAATAAGACTATTAAGGCAGTGAAAGCGTAACGCTGTGATGGTAAAATGACCAGACAAAGACCAGCAGAAAAGAAACTGTTGCAAATGAGTCAATATGATCTTAAAGTTATCATTTCAGGTGTTTTCTATAAGGTTTGCTGTATTTTATTTTTTTTTATTAATTAATTAATTAATTTATAATGAAATGATTTTAATGTGATGTCGGTGCCTGTTTCAAAGAAGTGTAAGGTCATCAAAAAGCTGTTGAATCAGAGATAATATATTAAGTAACGTAGTCATGTAAAAGACTTTTACTTTTCAGACAGATTTAACTGTAAAGGTCTGGGTGTTATAAGCTTTCTAGCCAGGCTTCTGTGTCACTTAGATTAATGCATGTACTATTGTTGGCTATGATTATATAATAGCAGCTTCACAACTTAACACGCTTAATACACTAAAGTTCACTTAGAAGCTTTTGTTGGAGTTCAGAGTTTGAATTCCATGCAAACTTAATTTTCTGCTAACAAGTGGTCATATATGAAAATAAAAACCTGTTATAGCTGTAGGCAGTATTACATTGGTGTAAGAAATCTGGACAGGAGACTGAATTATCATAAGATATGGACAAGATCAGCTGTCTGTGAATACCACACCAAAACTGGAATGCAAAGGTCACTGAACAGAAGTCAGAGTACAGCCAGAGAAAAGATCAAGGACACTGACATCGGGTGCCACAGACCATCGCTCCAGAGAGACAGCGGTCCTGATCTTCTGCATATGTACACAAAATTACTCATCTGATGTGAACACATTTGCAAGATGTCTACGATATTCAGTTAAAACGTCCATTTGTCAAACTAACTCTAAGTAATTATAATTGCAATAAATAGAATGACTATTATTGTGCCCAACATACTGTTAATGCAGTCATTAACAGATATGATTATCAGTGTTTATCACAGGTGAGAACTATATGCATTTACTACCATACAATTGCACCTGTCCACATGTGTCTAAATCAGTCAGAGGGAATCGGTAGTGCATTGAAACGGACATGATTCCTAAGAGATCTGGCACCTGTGAACAACAGGCCAGCAGGTAGTCATGTTCAATATTCTGCCATCTTGAAGCGCATAAGCCAGGGACTGAATCTGGTTGACTGTAGTGGTGGTGATGGTAGAGAAGTGTTTATCAACAATCCCACCTGGGTGCTGAAACAGGTCTTTATTACCTATGAACTTTGAATTATGTTATTTATTGTTTCTGTCCTAAAAGTGAAATTTTGATACCTGAATTCGAATGAATAAAGAAGCTTCCTGTCTTGCACTAACAATACAAAAGAGCAACTGATTGCTATGAAGTGATTAAGTTTTCATGCATTATTCTAAATTCGAAATAAAATTTGGTGATGTAACGAAAACAAAAAGGCGCTGATACATCCCTGATGACAGGAAGTCTAATTTCACAGGGGGTTATGTGAACCAAAACGCATTAAAAAGAAATGAATAAACATTCTCTTATTGTGAGTCATTCGTTTTCTTATTCTGATTTGAGAACAAATTAATTAATTTGGATTTTTATGCTTATAATTCACATATACTGTAGGTATGACTGCATTAGCTTTTCTTTGTGTTGCTTCATTTGTATGCATATGCATGTTTGAAGGTGTGAGATCCAGTCTCGGTATGCATGTATCCATATTTATGCAAGTGTATCTCTGTGTATGCTCATGCATGCATGTATGAGTGTGCGTCCGTGTGCCCATGTGTCTGTGTTTGTGGGAGGCAGTGACCTTTGTGTCTGATGAGGTATCTGCCGAGGACGATGAGGAGGCAAAGCAGGATAAAGACAATGACAGCCACCACCCCTCCGATCACAGCGTGGTCCACCCCCGAAGAGGTCGACATGGCTGTGGGGTCTTAGAAAAGGTCGGGCAGCATGGAAGAAAGGGGAGGAGGGGGGAAGGAAAAAAGAGAATGGATGATAAAGAAAAAGAAAAACAGCAAGAGAAAATGAGGCAGAAACAGTGAGAAATAAGGAGAGAGAATGACAGAGAGAAAGAGTTTGAGAATAGAGAGGGAGACGAGGGGGCGGATGAATATTGGTGGAAACGGATGATGAAAGGCAGTAGAAATAAAGAAAAAGAGAGAGAGAATAATGGGGAGAGTGACAGAGAGAAGACAGAGCGAAATGACAAGAACAGGGGAGCAGAGAAGACTTGTCAATATATAAAACCCACAGAGGCAAACTTTCAGAAGACAAAGACAGGGATGTGAAAAAGCCAGGCGAAAGAAAGGAGGCCACTGAGTCACCCTCCATTAAAAATTGTTTGCAATCTACAAACCAAGTACCAATCACCTCATGGGAACCTTGTGGGAACACACACAGACTCTTGATGTCGGCTGAAATCCTGGCCACTTTAGCTGTGGTGATTTCCATCATTTTACTATGACTGATTGATTTTATGCTCCTCTTTGAATTAAAATGTTCAGTCTTGAGAATGCACAGACCTGTACCAGAGTCCCAAACCTCCAGGGGCTCCTAAAACCCCAGATTCTGCTTTAAGGGTGATTTGATTAAATACAAATTTATCTAACAGATTAATTCAACTATGGAGGATGAAAATATGTTTCTGAAAATATGTTTCATATACTCTAGCATACTTTGGGATGTTGTTAATTGAAAGCATTGACATTCTTAGTCTATTAATGTATATTGCTATACCTGAACTGTAAAGAGTTCTATAGAGACTAAAGAGACTATATTTTTACAGTAATTGTCATGTATTGCATGACAAGGAATGCCTAAAGAAGGGTCTCAACCATTCACACAGTATTGTTCTTACAATGCAGGATAATAACACTTAGTTTGCTGTGTTTAAGATGTATTATCAATATATGTGTAAAAAAAATACACAACTAGAAATTGCAGTGCATTATTTAAACTGCCCCGATACAGTTAGCATGTCACATTAGCAATTAGAAACTTTCCAATACACTTAAATGTACCTTAACACCAGAGCCCAACCAATACAGGACCGATACGATACCGATATTTGGTGATTTAAAATCCAATATATAGGCCGATATTTTTTTCTTTCTTTCAGACACAAAACATAAACAGATTTCCCTAAAATTTGTTATGTGTTGTTATTTATGATTCCTTACTAAAATAATATGACACTGCAATTTAAAAAAAATCTTGTTTTATTGTCAAAATAAGTCATGGCTTACTCATTTACGCTCTGCCCGACTCTGCTCGTTGTTAGGTTTGTGGCGTTCCAAACATGTTTGTTACCAACAGGGAAGTTTCAGAGACCTCTCTGGTGGACAAACTATGCAACATCAAAACTCATAACATGATTGAAGGGTGTTTCTCCCGTCTCTTCTTTACTTTTTCAATTTTCATTTATTGGCCATTATAAATGCTGATACCGATACAGTGTTTAGCAAATTTATTAGGTTAGGCAATGTAAGGTTTATGCCACAGCTGCCCTAAATTAACAGTATTGATAATAACCAAAAATCATTACCAGAATCATTTATGTTTCTGTAATGGTTAATCCACGAGTATGCACATGCTCTTTAATTGAAATATTTTTAATGCTAAAATATAATTATTGTTGTTATCCATGAATTTTCGAATTTACCATTTTAAAAAAAGCAGAAAAAAATAGTAAAGCACATCATTATTTTTTGATTAAGATGCCAAATTACAGTTATTTACTTGCATTCCTGAACAGAAAAATTTGTTTTAGTGGTTGAATGTTGTGCTTGATTAATTTCTGACTTCTGTCCAGTGTGAGTCCAGTGTGCCGGCTCAAATTTGGGTATAAAAACATGAATTCAGTTTGAAATTCCCCACTCCTGTTCAAAATGGTAAAATGTTGAGAACTCACTGAAAAGGAAAGAGTCTGCATTCTGCACTTTGTGATGCTGGTTGGGCATTCTTGTTTTTATGACAGGTGGTCTAATAAATTTGTTATGCGCTGTAGTTTGTTGACTATATAAACAGTGTCTGGATTGTTATCATAAGGTTGAAAGTTATGTTTTGTAATTTTAAATCAAAAAAATGTTTTTTAGGTACTGGCCAATAATTTCATTCCATCAGATGTCTAATTTCAGACTTATAGAAAGATGTTCAAATATGCAATATACATTTAGATTTAGTTGTTTATGTAGGTGTCATAATACCTCATTTGCATAATGTGAACATAAAATTTCAACCTGGGACACTTCATAGTGATCTCTGTTACTTAAAAGTTTTACCACTAAATTCTGTTTTCCAAAAAAAATGTAAATACATATCTTTAAAATAGGTTCTGAAATTAGATTTTCTAATTCTCTGAGACAGAAATCTCCACTTCAGCAGCAATTACATAAACCAAACTGTCGCTGGACAACTTGTCATGATCCTGTGAAGCAGCTTTCACATATCAGCTATGGATAATTTCAAATTAAGTTGCGATATTTTCCACAGTTTTCCTTTCTCACATGTAGCACACAGCATGGAACAGTCTACTTCAGGCACATTCACACTACTAGAAATACTCTGTGTGACTCTGCTGATGTACTTTTGTGCTATTTGCCATATTCTGACATCACACACACTTTGTACTCGGGAGCTGGCAGGTTAAAGATTGGCTAATATCTGATTATAATGTGTCTCACATGAGTGTGAGTCTACTCTTCGAAGCAGTTCGGTGCTCGTGTGAACTCCTCAAATACTTTGATAAACTTCATTTTCCCCTCAGTGATGTGAGCTGTCCAGGCCCAGATGTGGCAAAGCAACTCTAGATTGTGATGTTACCTCTGCTGTAGTGTACATGATATTTTTATGTCAGTATGAAGTGTAGAGCTGTGTGTTCTTTGTGTTAAAGTTTTCTGTAATAATCTTCAAGCAGCAACTTCCTCTGTGGTTTCCTGCCATAGACAGCATGCCTGTTCATTAATTTGCATATGACAGACACATTAACAATGATGTATAGCAAATTATTCCTTTAACTTACAGTTAGGTCCATAAGTTCTTGGACAATAACAGAATTTTTGTGGTTTTGCCTCTGTACACCACCGCAGTGGATTTTCAATCAAACAGTCAAAATATGATTGAAGTGTAGACTTTCAGCTTTAATTCAAGTAATAAGACAATTGACTGAAACGCAGTTTCACGCAGCCAGGTGAGGTCTGTTCCCTCATTATTCCATCACAGATAAAGCAGATACAAGATCTAGGGTTGATTTCAAGTGTTGAACTTGCATTTGGAACTCTCACTATGAGGTCCAAAGAGATGTTGGTGCAAGTGAAGGATCTCATCATTAGGCTGAAACACCTAAATACACCTATCAGAGAGATAGCAAAAACTTTTGGAGTGACCAAATAAACAATCTGGTACATTCTTAAAAAGAAGCATACTATGGCATCAAACATGGTGGTGGCAATGTTATGGCATGGACATGTATGACTGTCAGTGGAACCGGGTCACTAGTGTTTATTAATGCTGTGACTGCTGATTGAAGTAGCAAGATGAATTGTGAAGTGTACAGGGCTATACTCTCTGCTCAGATTCAGACAAATGCTGCACAACTGATCAGACAGCACCTCACAGTGCAACTGGATATTGACCATAAGCAAACTGCAAAAGCAGCCCAAGAGTTTCTCATGGCAAAGAAATGGGATATTCTTCAGTGGTCACTTGATCTCAACCCAACAGAGCATGCATGTCAGTTATTAAATACAAAACTGAATGCAGAGAGACCCACAAACAAGCAGCAACTGAAGGAGACTGCAGTAAAGGCCTGGCAGAGCATCTCAAGGGAGGAAACAGCATTTAGTGATCTCAGTGGGCTATAAAATAGAAAAAAAATTAAATAAAAAATAAATAAAATTGGAGATATAACACAGGGGAGTAGTAGATGACTCTACAGCATTTACTCTAACACACTGTGATCTATCAGTCAAAAAGGATTCTACCCATCTGATGATTGTACTGTTCACCTTTAGCTGTAACAACTTTTCATGTGGTCTTATAGTGATGACTGCAGATGAAAACTCTGGATATTTTTATGGATGAGTATAAATCACCCCTGCTACCTCCACTTGGCTCTGCTGATCATAACTGTGTGCACTTACTGCCCACTTTTACCGTTTTAAAACAGCTTTTAAAGGGTAGAAAACACAAATGAAGGACATAAAAAACTGGACTGATGAATCTGTATGACTGCATAGACTAGGATATGTTAGAACAGGCTTGTGGAGATGATTTAGGCACACTTACTGATGTCACTTGCTCATATGTTGCATTTTGTAGAAACATTATCATTGAGTTAAAATCTACCCTAATGATAAGCCATGGGTGACTAAATCTGTTACATCCAGCAGCAAAGGAATCTCGTTTGGGACCTGTGTGGGACCTGCATTAAAGAGCAGGTCTGACACTGTTTGACATGAGCTACTAAGGAGCTTTAAACTTTAAAAGCCAAACAGAAATATAAATCTGAATTGGATAATAAAATGCCTGCAAATAATCTTGGTTCAGCCTGGTCCAGTAAGAAAAAAAAATGCAGGCCTTTGGGGCCCAAAGAACAGCAGTCAGGTCACAGTGGATATTGATGATTTTAGTAATTACATTGAGGAACTGCACTGTAAGCTTGAACATTATCAGCACGTTAACTCTGACCAGAGGGATGTGGAAAAGGCCTTCTGTTCCTTAAGAGTAAACAAGTCTCATGGGCCTGGTAATATTTGTGGTCGTTTACTCAAATCTTGTGCTCAACACTTGAGTCCTGTATTTCATTATATTTTTAATAAGTCGTTACAGGTACAGCATGTACCTCAAGTATGGAAAGGTGCTGTTTTAGTTCATGTTTCTAAATGCAGTTATCCCAAAGCGCTAAATGATTTCAGACCAGTTGCCCTTTCATCAGTCATTATGAAAATACTTGAAAAACTGGCGAAGTCAGAGATTTTAAGGCAAACTGAGCATGTGCTTGACCCCATGTAGTTTGCTTATAGACTACATAGAGGAGTAGAAGCTGCCACAGTAACATTGTTGACCTAATTGTTAAACACTTGAAGGGACAAAGTTCTCATGCTAGATTGCTACTTGTTGATTTTTTTTTTTTTTTTTTTTTTTTTTTTTTTTTTTTTTCATTTCTTTTTTTTTTTTAAATTATAAGTT
>VUQI01060388.1:37566-50737 GCA_015106735.1 Paratilapia polleni | reverse complement strand
CCCCCCCCCCCCCCGCTATAGCTTGCTTTTGCTACTATATGGGATTTCACATTTGGGCTCTGCAATGGTTGCTCAAGACATAGATTTTTGTGCTTGGGCAAAATATTGTTTCTGCAGGTGGCTGGTATACTTTAGTTAATCAACATCCCGCTGAACGACCCACTTCTGTAGTTTAAATGTTTTTTTGGCAGATTTCTTTAGGTTTGAATCCAAAATTCCAATTTACAAGTTTGAATTGATAAATACAACTTTCACCAACTTTAAATGAAGTCTGGTTGTTTCTTCAAATAGCTTTCTCTACACAAACTTTTGTACGTCCCTAAAAGCTGCTATTTGTTTCCCCTGTATGTGCCTGTTGCCATTGGTCTGTGAATGTGAATTGGTGTCTCGTAATTGTCCTCGATGTCTGCTTTTTCTTGCTTGTTTTGCAAGGTTTTACTCCTAATATTGCAGTCAGGTCTGCTGCTGGATGTTCTGGGTCTCTACCTCTGCCTGTGCTTGTACACTCCCCTATCTTGCTTTTGCCTTTTTGGCTGTTGCTTTTAAGTTCCAAGATGAATTACAGTGGATGAAGTTCACTCGGGTGCCTGACATATTTTACCTTAGCAAGCAAAAGCAGGTGCAACAGATTTATGTAGCAAAACAAATGTCAGGTTCTTACATCATTTTCCAGAATGTTTATAACTTCACCAGGTACCAGGACATCGACCCTTTTCTCTATTTCCACTTTTCTCCATAATTTTCCTCATAAATGCTTTGATCCTTTGCTCATACCGAGGCTGCTAGCTTATGGCTGGCTCTGAGCTCTGGATAGCTTTAGCTTTAGCCACTTTGACTTTGTTAGCTTCTTTAAAATGTGCATGTTCAGCTTGGTGAGTGTAATTTAAGTGTCTTATTTGGTCTGTTGTTATGAACGTTTTCATGGTGGTCCCCCCGTGGTTTGGCGAAATTTGTGTCTTCGCTCACAGTCAAGAGCTTCCACGCGTGGCTGTGAGTATGCGTGCGACTATTTGCGTGCGACTATTTGCCTGCGCCGCTGTGCACATGTTGCGCATTTTGTGCATACATGAAACAGACTGGCGCATAATCTGACATGCGTGAGGCTGGCCGACCGATCTCCGGTCAGGGCCAAGAATGCTGGAAATGTTCAGATTCCGGTCCCTGGCAGGTCGATCAGCGGATCTCTAAAATCATCATCAGAAGTCATTAAGTGCTTTTCTTACTGTGATATAGCAGTGGCTCAACTAAGAATAACCAGTCTTTCAAGAAATCTCATTTTGTTTTCAAAAGTAAGCTTAGGCAACAACTTATTTCACTTAATTTTAGTGGAGGCTGTCCACAACTGTTACAAACCTACAGATAAAAAACAGGTAAACCTGAGTTGTGCTTGAACATGTAAGCCCTTAGGAGGGGGGAGAGGGAGGTTTGGATGGATCATGCATGATCTCAGACAGATTCTGAAGTGAGTCATGCAAGCTGTTCTTAACAGAGGTAGAAGACACAGAGCTTCAGATGGATAATATTTGCAGAATCAAGGAGGCACTTTAGATATCCTCTGGAGAAAGATGATGGGCTCAAACTCTTACAGCCATTGGGGACCAGAAGGTTTGTTTCAGTTACATGTTTAGTCACAGTTCTTCAGGGAGAAATTGTGGAAGAACATGGTGCAGTGGCTGCGCTGATGAGTCATTATGGTTCCTTAAAATAATCAGAGTTCGGCTGGTTGACTAAACTCAGTGAAATTATGCCAGGTCTAATACATAAAAATGCAAACATTCTGTAAAATTATGTACAATATATTATAGCTAGTTGTATGTGTATGTGCATATGTTAATCTGTGTGCATGTGTGTGGATATTGGCAGCAGCAAGAGCAGTAAAGAGGAGACAGTACTCCAAAGGAAGACTGCAGCCAGCGCACCTCCTCCTCCGAGTGAGGAGGCCATCTCTAGCACATCAGAGGATGACTCTGAGGAGGACCGTGACGATGAGGGGTCTGTGTCTCAACGATCCACCCCGATCAAACTGCTAACAGACTCTGGAGAGAGTGGTCGCACCCAGGAGGTATGAACACACATGCGTCCTAATAAGATCGATTCAAATACTCAAATATTTTTTATTGAAGCTGTCAGAGTTGAATTTGTGTAACTGTTTAAATCTGATCAAACGAACATGTCAAACAAATCAAAAATTATTTCACTTCTGAATGTTATTGTTTAATAAGAAGGGAAAATAGACCAGATTACCAGATAATATTGTCCAATAATTCAAGTATATGTTCTGTTTTCTAAAGACCTCCCTGCAATTCTCATCTCAATTTAGGCTGGGTTGTTAAATGCTTATATTTTAGGCCTCAAATGTATTTTGCATTCCAATTTGAGTATGTCACCCTGATTGTATTCTCTCCCGCCCACCTCCCTTAAGTCTCCCAGAAGAAATTAGTTCTTTGGTTCGGTTTGCGTCAGACGGAAGAGCAGACATCACCTTAATCAGTCTCAGTGACAGAGCAGAGGGTCTAAATGTTGTGTTTGTGCTAATGCTAGTTGCAGTGAATTGCGGTTGTTTTCTCTGTCCTCTGGTTGCTTACAAATCTACTGCTGCTGCTACTACTTTGCTTTTCAAAGGAAAACAATAAATCCTGCATAATTCCAGTTGCTTTTATTTTGGTTTTCCAGGTTCTATATGTGTGTAACATGATAGTGTGTAAACCTTTTTGAAGTTATGTCCTTGATGGTCCCTGTGGGGGAGAATGTGGGGCATGTGCTGTGGGATTCTTTTCTGCTTATAGAACATCAGGTGATATGTGGTCACCTGCAGGTTTCTGGCTTGCTTTAATTTTTTTGATGGCTCATTCAATTATCTCTTTTGGGTTCCTTCCAAGGTTGATGTTAAGGTTTAATACACACATTTAATGGCTCAGTCACACGAGAGTAAAAAGGATAGCAACCTCCTTGAGACTAGGAAAAATCAGCGGTTGCCTGGTGATTGCACTGAATGTTTTTTTGCATTTTGCGGCCGAGCTCAAGTAGATGCAGCAACCAGCTGATCGCCCAGAGGTTGAGGGTGTTGCACTTTCGATCGCAAGGCGATTGCACAAGTCGCCTGGTGGGAGGCAACCTGTCTGGGTCTGACTCGGACTGACTACAGTCACTCTTAGACAGATTGGTGAAGTCTTGCAAATAATTGCCATTTAATTTAGAAACACAGTCCAGTTGCCAACATGTTGCAACTGAGTCAGTCTGCGCCGATGAACGTCTGCGACATGTCTCTTTGCAATAGAAGACTTGACTCAACTGGTTGTCAACAAAAGCAAGGTTGCCGAGTGCCTATGTCATTTTCAGTGAAATTGCCATCCTGCAGCACCTACGCCACTATTTGTGGAGGAATTTCTGAATTTCTGTTTGAAATCTATGAGGTTCTGGCTAGACTCCGAATGTAAGTAGTGAATGTGAATTTATGTGTAATATGAATTTCTGTTTAAGTAGACAGCAACAGATTTGCAACAGAATTGCAATTTTCACTGATTTATCACTGTTAATCACCATATTATCACAAACAGATTGCATGTAATTGCCAACTTGACCGCATTCAATCGCAAACTGATAGCAGACTGACGGCAGACTGAGTCCGTCTTGTTTTATCACTGCCACGACGTACTGAAGTCGCTTTGAAGACAGCAACTGACTGTTAGAGGTCACAGACCTGGTCCCCATCTTCAAACAACCATTTCAAATGCAACAAGATCACAAGTTCATTGCACACAGTTACAATAATTTTGGTTGTGCTGCGGTTTCCAACCACTGTTTTCCTTAGTGGGACTATAGCATTAATGGGATCAGTTCTTCTTTACATGATCTCTTGCTGTTGCGCATCTTTGCATCTCAGTGTGGAGAGGGGTGGCGTCTCCTTCCATGTGGCAAGAGAACTTGTTAGCATGTGGAGCTTGCAGATGCAATGGTAGGCTGGGTGATGAGGTGGGGAGCAATTTGCATATTCATAGATCCAGTCATCCATTAATTTTCTGCAGCCTGTCAATATCCCAGCTGATATTGGGCAAGATCCATGCATACTAAATTTGGCAGAACTGCAGAGTTGCATGTAAGCCCTTTTTAGGCTTGAAACAAATATTCAAATATTAAGAACATCTTAATATGTAATTCTGATGAACAGAGATGAGGTTTTAGGGGTTTAACCAATGCCACAAGAAGGACCTTAAGTTGTGGACAGTCTCTATTCTCAGCTATGCTTGCCTTTCTGTAAAAGTCGCCATTAGTTTTTGCTGCTTTCTAAATTGACACATCTCAGTATATAGTTCATCATATGCCATAAAGTGTGCATATGTGTGTAGATAATAGTTGTAACAAATTTTCAGAATCTGTCCTGTCTATATCGGTATCTGTTTCATGCCCCAGGTGGACTGGTCGCACGTTTTCATCCCCATTGACCCAGATTCCCAATGACAGTAGTGAGACCAAGCACATTAATCAGCCCAGGTAGAGTAGGTCAGTGTGTCAACAGGATGGATCAAATGCACCAGATAAGTACATCCTCTTAAAATGTCTCAGTTTATGAGAAACGGCTTTTATCACCCATAAAGGAGCTCCCCCAGTGATGTGTAATTGCAGAGTCGATTGCAGAGTCATAATATTTTTTTGTTACAGGCGCTGTATACAGTCACCATGACATCAGCAGGAGTGTGTTGATGTCTCTCTGTCCTAATTTTTAAAGATGACTGATTGTAGCTACGATCTCAACGGCTTTGTTGGCTGTTGACTTAAGAGTGCGGTGTCCAAAATACCTGTGGATTCCGGGATCTTCAGGTTGTGCATCTGATGACCTCAAGTCCCGAAGTGAAGTTATTTTTTTTGTCATGGTGCCAGTGATACAGACTTTTCTCTGTTTTCATGTTTATGTCAAGTGTCAAAATTCTAGCTAGGGATGGCAGTATCAGTGTCATTTAAAGGTCCCAACATTTCGTGCTTGAGATTAATTGTTGATTGGAGAATTCTTCGCATAACCCTCAGTCTGGGCTTACTGCTGATTTATAATTCAATAAAGGTCTTGGAGCTTTAGCTGTTGTAGAAAGTTTCAGCTGTCTACAAGGTCTCATGGCTTGTCTCATTACACCGCCCTGCATCAAAAAATTAAATTTCTGCTGTTTTTCAGAAAATAGTTGATATTAGCTAATACAATGATGCTGAGTTCAAAAACACCAATAAAAATATTCAATCACGTACAGTTATGTCACAAAATGTGAATCCATTTTTTTTCCTTTTTTCATTCAGATTCAATTTTTTGCACTTTTCCAAATCACAAAAGAGGGCAGTTTCAACAATCTGGACTTCAGTAGCAATCTGGAGGCAAAACATTATCAGACACTTCTCTCTCATCAACTAAGTCAGTAAAAATGGGAGGTGGTATTTCATCTGAATGTGGTACAGGTCTCATTGCTGATGGCAGGTTAGGGGAACTGATAGATGATTTAGTTTTGGAACTGTATCCAGAAATATTGACTAAACAGAAGTAGCAGTCATCAAAGTGATTCTGTGGCTCCCTCCATGCCATTGGAATACCAAAACCCGAGCTCTTTCTCTTTCCCTTAGTCCATGCTCGGAGGTTTTCCACACACGCCCGGCAAACTGAATGAGGTGCCCATGGCATATCTTGGTCACCTGATTTCATACCACAATATGCAAAGTATGCCTTTTTCACAAAATCTGTTATGTTTTGTCACTGTTTGGATGTAGTGAAGCATCCGCAGATATAGCAAAAAACGTCTGGATCATGTTTACAATTTCTCCTGTTACTGACCTTATTGCATCAGGTTTAAGCATTTAAAAATTCCTTCACAGACACAAGACTAGTGAGGATTGCAAAGAATTTAGCCAGCTGTGTTGACCTGGAGCAGAACCTCACAATATATAACCCAAACTGAGATGGTTTAGGTGGTGATTGAAGGTCACAAAAGACTTCTTCACCCCACTCACGCTCGCACAAGGTAAAATCTGTTATGGTTGCCACTTGTGAAAAAATGTGACACGATAGAACAAAATAGATATTATTTTTGTAATCAGCAACCCAAAATTAGTAAAGAACAAGTGTTAGATTTCATACAGCAAACATGATGCAGGGTGTTGTCATTGTTAGGAGAAGACAGCAATTTTCAGTTGATCATCCTGTCACATGCAATAGGAATATTTGCGCCACTCATGACATAGGTGGATGCTGATGGTACCAGAAATAGTTTTTTTTTTAATTCATAGAGAAAATTGGAAGAACTGAATCCATAACATTGTTTCATCAAAAATAAAAAAACACCTTTGCTTGATTTAGCTGGGGAGAAGGACTCCGCAAGAGAAATATCTTCAAGGCACTTGGTGTTCAGAGTTGAAAGCGAAGGCACTCCCTCTTTCTTCATCCATCTATTTCTCCTCCTGATTTATGATGTATTTTCCTTGGGTTTTCTCTCCTCTGTCTTCTCATGGCCATGAGCAATGAGCTGGTCATGAATATTTTGGGCTGGACAGCTTGCTCACGTGTTGGGTGCACACAGTCACTCTCATGCATCTCGTGTCGCTGCCTGCGAGCCTGTCCCTGGGAATGGATTGCCGGGGTGCCAGCACAAGACACAACTGTTGAAATATTTAAACATCAGATCATTACTACGTTTACCATGTAATTACACATGCTCATTTAGTATTCCACCTCGATATGAGCGTGCATGTGCTCGATAGATTTGCAGCGTGTGTTGGTGGATAAGCAAATATGTGCTTGTACACCACACTTGTTTGTGCACTATATGAAGGTGTGTATGCTGCAGTTTGTGTTTATGAATCCTCATGTAATCCCCATGTAAGATCACAATAATACAAGGCTCTGTGTATTATTGTGATCTTGTGTGTGTTCACAGCTGCTGTTTCTTGGACATGGTCCTGATAACACCCTGGGTAATTCTCCCCTCCCTGCCACTCAGATCAATACAGTTACTGGGAAAATTGAAAGCTTTATGTTGAGCATAATACTGCAGTGAGAATAGTGGCATGGCTGACTCCTTTCATGCCAATCCTGTATATGCTATTACATAACAGGCTTTATCTTTTCTATAGAGACCATAGGTAGAGTAAAAGGTAAAATTCACCCCCAGAATGATTTGTCCATAACATGGACATGATCAGGAGGGTGATAAAAATGTTAAATCTCATTAAAAATATTGATAGTTTAATGTGGACAGACTGCAACTGCTAGATGTTGGGTTGGGAGACAGAAATTCTACTTTTGAGAACAGGGAGGTTTTATTCCCTTATTGGTTTTACAGAATATGATAAACTACCTTGTTGTGTTTTCCAGGTTTAAATCATTTATTTATCAAGATTAAAACATATTGCACAATTCTGCTACATTAACCATTTTAGCTGTCTTGCCTTCATTAGGATTGTGACGGAGGCAATTTTCGGTTTCTTCAATAAAATTAATTAACTCAAGCATTGCCTCAAGATGGAGGGCGCTTGGTTTCAATTTCATTTATTTATATTTATACAGCACCACTTCACAGCAACAGTCATCTCAAGGTTTTTTATTTTGTAAAGAAAAGACCCTACAATAAATTAGTGATGTGTTTATAAACTTATTTTTATACTTTTATCAATAAATTATAGTTTTCAGTTGCTATTTATCTGTTAAACATTTCTTTTTTTTAAATTTAGTGTCACATTGCAAACTTGAAGCTTCTCCAATCTGTCAGGTTGAACCGGTTTGACCTTTTTAATATAATCTCCTATTTATTATGATTTATTATATCTCAACAGACCCTGAACACTGTGTGACAGATCCCCAGGAGGGCATTGTCCCTAAGCACGAAAGAACATGAAAGCACAATTACTTTTGAAGTTGCTAAGATTAGCCTCCTTGCGCCATCCTAATTACTGAATCAGTTGAGGAGAAATCGCTTAACCTGATGACCTTTTTTTTTGGGGGGGGGGGGTTAATCGACAATCCTTTAGAAGTCATGCTTAAACTTCTGTGTAAACCGTTTTTGCTGTATTTTCTGTCTTGTTCACATGCATATGTATGGTTTTTTTTTTTTTGTGTCTCTTATCATCTCTTCAGGATGTCCACCAGCAACACATGGCAAAGGAACCTTATGGACTCAGTCTGGCTGAGTTTCCTTCTGAGGACGACCTATTCATTTACCAAAGGTAAATCTGAGCTACTCCTTATATATAAGGGATATTTAAAGGGATGTGAACTATAACAACATCAAATAACATACATTCAGTTGCTAATATAAACTCATCATATCAGCTCAGCCATAAATTATATCTTTACAATGAATGTTCAGTTTCAACTCACACAGTCTGAGAAATATTACATATTACATAATATACATTCAGCTCAAAAATGCAGACTCTCTTTAAAAAAGGGCCATTATCTATTGGCACCCAGTAGGCCCACTGCAGGTGCATCAAGGCATCGACAACAAAGGACACCTTGTGTGTATCTGTGCAACACCAGTGGCTTCTGATAATATTTGGGGCAGAGGAGAATGAGTGTGATCTTTTAAACATGTGTAGTCTAACTGGTAAGATTGCATTGTGACAGCCATTCTTGTGAACTGGATATATCAGGAATGCTAGGAAGAAATTATATTACATTATCACTTGGACTCGGGATGGAACAGATTCGATTTTGGTGGCCAAAACTTGTGACCTCCAAAACACAAGTTTATATACAATATTTATAACAAATTATTCAAAATTCCAAAAATTCTGAGAGGTTTTAATGTGGCATTACAATGTCCTGCTGAAACAATTTTCTTGCAGTTATTAAATTACATAACTCAGGAACACAAAGAGAAATTGTGACCATATTTCAGGTTGGTTGTTTCAAGTTGGCAATTACATGCAATCTGTTTGTGATAATATGGAGATTAACTGTGATAAATTGGTGAAAATCACAAATCTGTTGCAAATCTATTGTGGTCTACATCCACAGAAAGTCACATTAAGCAGAAATTCACATTAAATACTTACATGCAATTATTTGCAAACCTTTGCCAATCTGTCTGAGAGTGATTGTAGTCAGTCCAAGTTGGACCACAATTGTTTGGAGATGGATTGCCTCCCACCAGGCAACCTGTGCAATCACCTTGCAATTGAAAATGAGCATGCAACACCATCAACCTCTGGGTACCCCAACTACTTGCAGTCAGTGGACAATTGCATTGAAAAAATTTAATGTGATCATTTGAGAACGACCAATATTTACTAGTTGCAAGGAGGTTGCCGCCCTGTTTTTATTCTAGTGTGACTGACCTATTTTAGCATCAATAATAGAAGCACAGGTTGAGGTTAATGAGAATTTTGTTAGTCCTTCAGATCATATGTCAAAAAATTGGACCATCTGATATTTTCACCTGAGGATACCGCTCGATGAAAGTAATAGGATCTTTGAAGTACTGTTTATCCTGAAGGCGGCACTGAATATTATCAGTCAGCCTGACACAACCCGATGAATAGATTTATGGTCTCTCTATATTGTATATCTAGTAGATTTTTCGTGTCACGTTGAAGCAAACATCTTTAAATGAAAGAGCTCCAGCCTTATTTTCTGATTGCCTCTGCCCAGAAAAAAAATGAAATTCTTTCATTCTATTATTATTGGCAATGCATGCAGTGTTCAAGACAGAGGGGCAGAACGAGCAGTCACCCCCTCAGGGTGATATGGGTCATTTTGAAAACAGACATCAACCCTTCTGTGTTTATCACGCCTCTGACCTCACTGTTCTTTCTCCACCTTTCCCTCCCTTCTCTTTTCTGTATGTCCTTTCTATTTCATTCTGTCCTTTCTCCCTCTTTGTTGCCCACACTGATTATGACACAGTGAATAGCCATCACCAGGCTCTGAATCTGAACACAACTATCTGTTCTGAACAAGCAAACAACATGTTTGATACAGAATGAGCAGTTGATGTAGTTTTAATAGCTTTTTCTCTCTCACTGCTGTCCTAACACCACAGAAGATAACTGGTGTAGAATTTTAGTAGTCTGTGGATGGGGATGGTTATTTCTTTGAAGGAACATTTGCTGTTTATAGATTAAGTGCACTTTATAGTTATAGAAAAGGCAGTGGGACTGCATAACTCAAACACACTTCAAAGCATTGCAAGAACTACTAGAAGACCATAAAACACCAATGGGGGCTGTTATGGACTTTCCTTCACAGACATCTGACCTCAAACCCATTGAGAAAATAGAAAACCACATTTTAAAACTGAGAAAGATGAGCAGAATAGTTTTGGAACATTGTCCAATCACGTTGTCCAATCAGGATTTGCACAAACTAGTGGAGGCCACGTGAGCTCAAGTGCATGCAGTCATTAAAACAAAGGGAGCCATACAGGCAATGTGGTTAACTGACCTGGTGAGCTTTTACTTCTGTTTCAGCTAACTGTGTTTGGCAACATGAGCTACCCAGTTTCCCGCACTTGGTTAAACTGTCCAGTATTCTCACATTCTCACACAGGTGTTAAATTTCACAAAAAGATCATCATGTCATTTATTCTTAAAGACATTTCATACTGTGAATTAACTAGCTAACTTCAACAACACCTCACATACATATTTTTCTGTTTAGTAAAACTGATGGAAACTTTAAATTTCTCCCAGTTTATCAAATAATATTTGCTGAGCAGTCCTTACCCTTTAAATATGCTGTCATTTTTTCTTCTTCCTTCTCCTGCTGACTTTCAAGAGTCAAATTATCCACAGTAATAATGTTAGAAAAACTGGCATATAGCCAAGTTGCAGACTGAAAGGATTTTGTTTTTGTGATATTTGTTAAGCTCTGTTTGAGTTGAAATTACCTGCCATTTCAGAAGAAGTCCACTCCATTTTTGCCTGCTTACTTGCTGTAGCTAGATACTGAAGATCTAAACACATTATGGATGTCAGGTACCCTGGGGTGACATTCTAGTTTGTTTGTGTGTGTGTGTGTCTCCATGGTCCTTATGCTACAGTCACACTAGGGAAAACATTGGATGGAGACCACGGCACGAACAAAAAAAATAGTTTGAACCTTTTGAAATGGTTGCTTTGAAGACGGGGACCAGGTCTGCCACCACTCACAGTCACTTGCTGTCTTCAAAGTGACATTGGTGCATCAAGGCAGTGATAAGTTAAAAGATGGAGTCAGTCTACTATAGGTTTGTGACTAAATGGGGTCAAGTTGGCAATTACAATTGCAACCTGTTTGTGATAATATGGTGATTAACTTTGATAAATCTGTCTACATCCACAGAAATTCACATTAACTACTTGCATTCAAAGTCCAGCCAGAACCGAAATTCAGAAATTCCTCCACAAATAGTGATGTAGTTGCTGCAGGATGGCGATTTAATTGCAAAATGATAGGCACTCAGCAACCTTGCTGTTATACAGGAATATAACCAGAATACAACCAGTTGGCAATCAGTTGAGTCAAGTCCCCTATTGCAAAGAGACGCGTCACAGACGAGTTGTGCCCATCGGCGCAGACTGACTCAGGTTGACTGCAACATGTTGGCAAACCTTCCCCAGTCTGTCTGACAGTGATTGCACCCAGTCCGAGTCGGACCGCGATTGTTTGGAGACAGGTTGCCTCCTACCAGGCGACTTGTGCAATCACCTTGCAATCAAAAGTGGCCAAAAGTTGAGGGTGTTGCACCCTCAACTTCTGGGCAACCAGTTGGTAACCGCACCTACTTCAATCAGTTGCCAAATGTGAAAAAATTCAATGCAGGCATCGGGCAACCACCAATTTTTCCTAGTCAGAAGGAGGTTGCCATCCTATTTTTACTCTAGTGTGACTGAGCCACTTGCTAGAAGAAATGCTAGGCTGCAGCATAAAGAAAACATGAACTCACTTGACTTTATGAAGTATGAAACCACCAATCAGATTTATTTACTAATGTATCCAGAATTCTGGATCATGCTCATTTGAACCCCTTTGTAGGACTCATCACTTTTATGAATGTTTTCCTATAGAGAAATGAAATGTATTATACAAGATACAAATAAAGAAGTGGCTCCAACAGATTACAGACATTTGCATTTTAAACAACAAAGAATGATGACTCTCTATGTTGTGTGTCCTTGCTTTCTGTAAAGGAGAAAATATCACTAGATAAAATGAACTGAAACACAGATTTAAACAGACACACATCAACACACTGAAAATTGACAAATTTGTGTATATATTTTAAATATATAAACATTACATATAAGTGTAGGATTACTCATGGATGTGTGAAAGCAATTTCAAACGAGGTAAAGGCCAATGTAAAAATAAATGAAATCACTAACAATATCCTCTAAGATGAATCAGTGCAAGATTCACACGTCCCGACCTGGCTCCCTTTTCTGTCAGTGAGTGCAGTAAGGTCGTGTAAAGAAGAAAGGATGTTTAAAAAAAAAAAACACTTCATGATTTGTTTTGCTAACATCTTCGGTGACTTACATTTGTATTATATCATCTCGCTTTGATGGCAGCCACAGTTAAATTATGTGATTGAAGCAGGGGAATAAACCTTAAAAAAAAAACAATCCAAATTGTGGTGAAGAATGCTGTTCATATCCTTCTACTTTAGTGGCATATAATGAGAATGAAATTGCATTCATTATTGAAGCTGGAAGTTGAAACTGCTCCAAAGATGTTAGCTACAGCCAGAGCGCCGCTAATCAATGCATTAATATTAAAAATCATAACCAACAGCCAGAGGGGGACTCTCAGCGATTGCATATTATTGAGTCTTTGAGAGAGAAAAATGACCTACAGGGAAATTTGTGATTTGATGATGATGTGATCTAAATATTAGGGATCTCAACAGACGTGTTAAACAAAGAAGACAATATGAAGCCTTAAATTGACAGGGTTCATTAGAGCCATAAAGACCCAGTTACAGATTAGGTTATTTGAATCATTTCACTCATGATGAAGAGGGCAGATACATGTGGAAGAGATACACACCTACACTACTGGTTTATGTTCCAGAAACATTATTCATTGGATTATTTGTTCTTTTTTTTCCTGCAGGTTTGCTCACTTGGGTGAGAGCCAGCACAGAGTGGAGAGAACTGAACACATAAACTTGGCAAATATCATCTGTCTGTGAGTAAAACATGCAACACATTAATCGAA
>VUQI01060388.1:0-37546 GCA_015106735.1 Paratilapia polleni | reverse complement strand
ATTGTAGAGAAAAAAAAAAAAAAAAAAAATAATCGAAAAAAAAAAAAAAAAAAGCCACATGTACCCAAACCGAATAAACCTCCCTCACGTGTAATGTAAAGCATTGTAATATTGGTTTGCGGTTATAAATTGATCCTTTTATAAAGCACTCAACATTTCCACTAGCCTTGGGACAAGGATTGGACTACTAAGTGGTCTCCAGCGAGGCTTCTAGCTGTGCATTGTTTAATCGTCATATGTTGTAACTAACGTTTCTTCACTTTTTTTCATTCGTGCTATTTCCCAGACAGTCCACTCTTTGCCGTAGATAGTGTGTTTTTTTTTTCCTCCTCAGCCCGATTCAAAGTTCAGCCACACGTGTGATGGCAATGTGCAGCCATGGAAACACGCAAGATGTTTTTGTCGTGCTGTCTTTCTATTGAGCTGTAAGGCAGACAAGCGTGTGTGCACATGCACACGCACAGACAAAGACAGCAGTTCAGAGACAAATTCCTCCTCTGCATATACTTATGATGTTTTTCTTTCATGATGGCTGTCCATAATTACTTTATATCAAAATTCCTGCCTGCTATATTCTGTCTTTTTGAACTAGCTAATAGTTTTTACATACACATACACGACCGCTCAAAAGTTTGGGATCACTTGCAAATTCTCTTGTTTTCCATGGAAACATGCATGAAATTAGTCTGAATAAGAAATATAGCAAATGAACAGGACATGCTGACATTGTCAGAGTTAGAAATAATGATTTTAATGGAAATGATGAATGTGTTCTTCAAACTTTGCCTTCATCAAAAAAAACACCTTTTGCAGCAATTACAGCCTGGCAGACCTTAGGCATTCTAGCTGTCTTTTTTTTGTTTTTTAAAGGTAATCTGATGAGATTTCACCCCATGCTTCCTGTAGCATCTCCTACAAGATGGATTGGCTTGATGGAGTCTTCCTCTGTACCATACGGTCAAGTTGCTCCACAACAGCTCAATGGGGTTCAGATCTGGAGACTGTGCTGGCCACTCCATTACAGTCAGGATTCTGGCTGACTGCTTATTCTTTAAATATTGCTGACATATTTTGGAGGTGTGTTTTGGGTCATTATCCTGTTGAAGGATGAAATTGGTCCCAATCAAGTGCTGTCCACAGGGTATGGCATGGTGTTGCAAAATCTTGTGATAGTTCAAGGTCCTTTCCACTCTGTACAAATCTCTTATTTACCACCTCCAAAGCACCCCCAGACCACCCCCAGACCATCACGCTGCCTCCACCATGCTTGACTGATGGTATTGAGCACTGTTCTTGCATCTTTTCATTTGTTCTGCGTCTCACAAATGTTCTTCTGTTTGAGCCGAAGACCTCAAACTTGGACTCATCTGTCCACAACACCTTCTTCCACTCTTCCAGTGTCCAATGTCTGTGCTCTTTAGCCCATCTCAGTCTTTTCGTTTTATTGGCCAGTCTATAGATATGGCTTTTTCTTGGCAGTTCTTCCATGAAGTCCACTGTCGATGCCGACACTGGTGTTTGACAGGTATTATTTAGTGCAGCTGCCAGTTGACGATCTGTGAGGCGTCTTTGTCTCAAACTACACACTCTCACACTTGGCTTAGAGAAAGCAGAGACATCAGAGGGAAACGGAAGGGGTTGTTGTATTGTTTTACTCTAAAAATACATTTAGATAGCCAGGTGGATGGAACTTCAACAGACATTATAAAAATTATACCTTTTACAGAGTGAAAAACTGTAAAAGTAGGATAAAAATTTCACGTGGAAGTGGTTTTCTTTCTCTTGTGCTGCACATTGCTGTGTGAATGCATGGATGAGAGAGGGGAGGAAGACATTTACTTTCTACCGGGTTTGTAAGAAGACCATGAATGCAACTCATTATCACTGCTAGTAATTTCCTAGAAAACCAGATGGTTGGTTGCTATTCGGATGGAGAAAGTTTGAAGGTCACATGAAATTGAAAAGGGTAAGGGCAGGAAAAGGTTGCTTACAGGAGGACTTATTCAGGTTGACAAAGACACAGTGGGGACAGTAAATTAGAAAGAAGGAGAGATAGTGAATTGGTGTTAGGATGAAAGAGGTGTAAGAAAGTATATTTATTGGGATCATTCAGTAACCTCAGTCTCAGAACGGTGAAATGGAACTAAACCCTCCAGGAGAACACATGAAAAAAGCTGAAATGAGAATACGTTTTTCTCCAGATGTTCTCGTATGTGATGTCTTTGATTTTAAAACAGGTTCTTTTTTTTCTTTTTTTTTTTTTTTGTCTTTAAGAGAAACTGGTCACTTTATTAGGTACACCTGCTCAACTGCTCATTAACACAAATATCTAATCAGCTAATCACATGGCAACAACTCAGTGCATTTAGACATGATCAAGACGACCTGCTGAAGTTCAAACTGAGCATCAGAATGGGGACAAGAGGTGATTTAAGTGACTTTGAACGTGGCATGGTTGTTGGTGCCAGACGGGCTGGTCTGAGTATTTCAGAAACTGCTGATCTACTGGGATTTTCCCACACAGCCATCTCTAGTGTTTACAGGGAATGGTCTGAAAAACGGAAAATATCGAGTGAGCGGCAGTTCTCTGGGTGAAAATGCCTTGTTGATACCAGAAGTCAGAGGAGAATGGCTAGATTGCTTTGAGCTGATAGGAAGGCAACAGTAACTCAAATAACCACTCTTTACCACCAAAGTATGCAGAAGAGCACCTCTGAGTGCACAACACATCAAACCTTGAAGCAGCAAAAGGGGGTCCAACTCAGTACTAGCAAGCTGTACCTGAAATAGTGGCTGGTGAGTGTATATTAGAAAATATATTTGTCCTGGCAAGAAGCTACCATATCAATTTGACAGATGGGTCAGTGTATAAAAAAGACTAGGAGTCTACAGCAATGCCAGGAACTCTGTGTGGTACCATAGACTGCAGAAACAAGCACCAATGCTAACCCTATTCACTAAGTTATAATAGACATTTCAGTAAAAGTCAAGCAATTTAAGACTGTAAGACAGCAGCAGACTCGACTTCTGTGGACCCTGGATGTTATGCCATGCTGTCAATATGGATGAAAAGGGATTATACACACATGCATGTTAAAAATAGTTACTTTTAAAATTAAACTTAAGGGAAAAACTTAGAGGAAGAGAATTGGAGGATTATGAAAGAAATGTCTCTGATGTATTTTCTAGCCTCACTTTAGAGTGTGAACTGTAGTCTTTTTAGTGCAAAATCGTAAGTCATGGTGGCTGTCTTTAAACATGAGTTTCTTGTACATATTTCTTATAGAACAGGTGTCATTTATCTCACACAGGTGGCAGAGGTATAGATATTTTAGGAGAAATCCCTGTCAGCAGGGAATCAAACCTTTTCATCCTTGTTCTCTCTTTCTGCCTGTTTCCTCGCCCTTTATCTCTCTGGCCTTTCAGTAGTCCATCCAACCACTGTTGTCGTCCTCGTGTCAGGTCCACAGGGTGCTACAGGTGTGTCTGTTGTTGTGCAACAGTGCTATTCTAAGATGTTACAGCACCCCAAATGTGTAGTCACTGTTAGGAGCCTTTTAGCTTGTCACCTCCCTCTATGTTTCTCTGTTGATCCATCAGGCACAGTCAAAGATGACTCAAGTGGCGGAGATAAAAACGGAAAAGATATGAATACCGTGGCCCATTCCTGTTGAGAAACATCAGTGAGGTGTCGAGATTAATGCTCCTCTTTTCTTTCTCTGCTCTCCTCTCACCCCAGCTGGTCAGGGCAGATGGCCGCCCATCATGATTCTGGTTGTCCAAAGTTTCTTCCCATTAAAAGAGACTTTTTCCTCCAAACTGTGGCCAAGTGTTGCTCAAGGGGAGATTGATGGGTTTCTCTCTTCAGTGTTGTAAGGTCTTGACCTTACTATGCCCTTAAAATGAGTTGTGTTATAATGTGGAAAGTGTACTGTATAAATAAAATTGACATTCATTTGTAATTCTTCCTTAAATCATAACGTGAGCTTTTGAGTTGCAGATGATTAATGGACACTTTAGAGTAACTGAACAACATCAAGTGTAGTGTGTGTTCTCCCTATTACTTCTTGCAGACATTAAACATTTTATACCGTAACCTACAGTAAACTCAGCAAGCAAGAAAAGGAAGTTTAACTTTTAAATATTTGAAAACATGATCATTGCTTAAAATGTTTTCAGTGTTGCTCACTATTTTATATTTATATTTATTTCTGAAAGAAAGAAGATTTTTTTTTTCTTTTTTTGCATGAAAATAAAATGGTCTGCTTCTGATCAGAATTAGCATTCGATAAGCGTGTGACTAAAGCAGTGTGAATACTGTCCACTCCTTTATTTGCTCACAAATGTGGTTCAGACATTAACTGCTCACAAACAGCCCTTGAAAACATGGCACACCTGCTTCAGCTCCAGTTTACAGTTAGGGTATCAATATATTTTAAGGTCCAGTTTTACTCTATTGAGTGCATAAAAATGCTGACCAACAGAAGATGCATTTCGTTCCCACATTATTATTATTATTATTATTATTATTATTATTATTATTATTATTATTATGCGACTATAATTGAACTTACAAATTCTGTTGCTCCATACACTCAACTAATCAAAGTCTTGCTTTTAAAATCCTTAAAACAGTATTCATGTGATGGTGTATTAGGGCCACTGAAGGTTTAAAAAAAAAGGGGGGGAATTACATCCATCCATCCATTTTCTTCCGCTTATCCTATTCAGGGTCGCGGGTGGGGGCTTTAGCCTATCCCAGCTACCATGGGGCGAGAGGCGGGGTACACCCTGGACAGGTCGCCAGTCTGTTGCAGGGCTAACACAGAGAGACAGGCAACCATTCACGCTCACATTCACACCTACGGCCAGTTTAGAATTACCAGTTAACCAAATCCCACTAACAAAAAAAGCAAATATAAGAGAAAAAAAGTGGCACACTTAGAGGAATAAAGTGGCAAATTTAAGAGGAAAAAAGTACCAAATTTAGGAGAAAAAAACAGGCAAATTTGCAAGACAAAAATTGCTAATTTAAGAGGAAAAAAGTAGCTAATTTAGGAGGGGAAAAGTAGTAAATTTGTGAGGGAAAAGTGGCAAATTTACGAGAAAGAAATAGCTAATTTAAAAGGAAAAAAGTGGCAAATTTAAGAGGAAAAAAGTACCAAATTTAGGAGAAAAAAACAGGCAAATTTGCAAGACAAAAATTGCTAATTTAAGAGGAAAAAAGTAGCTAATTTAGGAGGGGAAAAGTAGTAAATTTGTGAGGGAAAAGTGGCAAATCTATGAGGAAAAAGTAGCAAATTTACGAGGAAAAAAGTGGCAAATTTATAAGATAAATGGGCAAATTTACAAGAAAAAGATTCAGGGTTAAGTTATATTCACATATTTGAACTCCTGGTATCAATAACTCATAAGAAACTTTATCAGAACACTAACAACACCTGTTTCCATATAATTAAGACAGACGACAAACTACAAACTCATTTTCATTAAAACGAGTCGTCCTCTGACCTGGACTAACAGCGTGGATGTGCAGCAGGCTGTGAAACAAGTGAACATGGACCATCCACAAAGTGCACCACTGAAAAAAACATGAAACATACATATTCAGTAATAACGTTGCTCTCGTACAATGTTGCCAAAATGTAGGGGCCCTTCATTGTGTTGGCACATGGCATTGAAGGAAACATTAATGAAGTCACTTCTTTACATTTGGCTGCTGCACTGTCAGATAGACATCTACTGTCATTAATTTTCCACACATTCTGTGTAGTCTGCTATTATAAATTAAAATGTTATTAAAAACATGGTCAGGCAAAAGTGGGTTATGAGGAAGAACTATTAAATTTTCACTGTATCAGCAGGAAGGTATTTAACAATTTTCCTAATTAAAAAATGACCCCAAATTAATCAGACGCACACATAGGATGGCATTATGATCACCAGGATACCTGTGTGAAGAAATATGTATAATGTTTTTCAGTGTTGCTCTTTGTAGTCCGTCTCTGTTGACCTAGAGACCAGTGCTGTTCATCCAGGTCTAAGGAGGACTTGTTTTGAAAATGAAAATGGGCTTGTTTTTTGTGGCTGCTTAAATGATATGATTGGAAAGAAGCGTTGTTGCTATTCTGATAATGTTTTTATGAGTTCCCAACTTAAGTGAATCGTGGGGTTCCTTGGCTAAAAAAAAAAAAACAACTCTGTTTTTCTGATTTTTTATGTATTTATTTTTTGACTCATAGTTTGATACTTCTTAGCTCATCTGGTTAAAGGTCTGATGCACTTATGCCATGGCGAGGCGTCCGTCGTCTGTCCTTCTGTCCGTTCGTCTGCCCACAATTCACAAGAATCACTACTCCTCCTACAGCATTGGTCAGAATTTAATCAAACTTACACTCAGGGATCGCCTAATGGGTCTTCACTCAAGTTGTGCTCAGTCAAGTCAAGTTTTTCCAGTGATCAGTCAGCCTAAAAAAATTACTGATTCTAAATAAATGAGTGATATGATTTATGATGAATGAATACATCAGTCATTAGTTATCATTTTCAACATTTTACAGTCAGTTTAATTTGTATTGTCTTAATTGTCCTTTTCTTTTCAAACAAGAGCACAGAATTTTGAGGGGTAGGGTCTGTTTCAAGGGTAGTGAGTGCACAAAATGCAATTTGTTTACTAAACTTGACCTCAAGGTATTTTTTTTTTACCTCCGGGACTTCTGACTACTCTGTATATCAAGCACTCTTACACAGCAGCCTTGGAAATGAAAAGAAAAAAAATTCCTCTATGGCTACAGGCAGCTTCCATAATGATGACATGAGTTCATAATTCATCTCAAGGTTTCTGAGAGCCTCTGCTGTGGCTTTGAAAACAGCCCGTCATGAGGCAGGTGCCATTTGAAATGAAGCCATGTGTCTAAACAGCCTCTCGCCCAGGCCTCAGCTGCTGCTGAAGTGCCTAACTGAATAGATGACTTGACAAGCACGCAGTTGATAATCCACCCTGAAGATGGTGAGACATGTTTTAAAGTCTAATTTCTGCGAAAATATGAGCAATACTGCTGTGAAAGCCCTCATCTTCGCCGTCCTCGTGTTGTTTCCATTAACAGTTTTCTTAATGACCACCTCTCAGCAGCAGTTTACTATGGTTTGTTGCCTCAGTCAAATAGTTTTCTGACCCTTGTTCTTGTCTTGTTCATCTGCCTCCACGTGATTTGTCCAAAGTTAGTAGTAATGTTGATCCACCATTTATATGTGCTTCTCTCCCATTGTCCTTTTCCCTCCCTCTCAGAGAGCCAGTGTCCTGCTTCCCAGAGGACAGCATCTACGCAGTTTCCCCTCCACAGGTGGACAGAGACAGCCGGGACGTGTTTGAGAGCCATGTGATGACCGGTCAGGGCCAGGTGAGGGCGTTGTGCAGAGAGGACATGTTGATGTACAGGGAGTACATCAAAAACAGATACATGTGAGAGACAGATAACACAGACTGTATCTCTGTTACCACTATGAATGGCAAGCATAATCAGCTGCTGAAGGTGTTTCTGCTTCACGAAGTGCAGAAGAGGTTTTTCTTGTATTGGAAAATGATGCATATTTTTTTTTATCTATTGTAACGGCTGTCAATAACAAGAATAACAGTGCATGAAAAACCTATATGCCCTGTATCTGGACTAAATTATGTCTTAAGGAATTATTTTTTTTATGAAAATCGTTTGTTTTTTTAATATGGTGTTTTTTATTTTTTGTTGTTGTAAAATAATAAATTAAAAAATAAATATTTTGAACCTTAGATTTGTCATTCCAATCTGTGTATGTGGCTTAAACATGTCTCAGTATACTCTGGATGGACACAAAGTTTGGGCTTTAGACACAAAATCTGCACCCTGGATTTCGGGGGTTTAAAAGAGTCGGGCAGAGCATTATTTTAAAACACTGTAATTTTCCAATGTTGCAGTCCTTTTGTTGTCATATTGAAAAGTGCACCAGTTGATTTAAATAAACTGTATCTTTTTGTTGATCATCTGTTGAAAAAAAGCACAGCACTGATAGCTTGATATTTGGGTTCATTTTTAAACCTTATCACAGTTTACAAATTTGCACACTGATATATTTTGCATAAATAATTACTTATCTGAGATGTCAGGTTATTATTGTGTACTACAGTATAGTTCTACAATAAATAGTTATTTAGTAACAAAGTGTGACAGACTTGATTGCTGTTGCCTAGACTATAAACAGATCTCTGCACTTTTTTTGCTTTTCCATTTTTATCCTGCTGGATGAGTGGAAAAGCTTTTCTTCTCTTCCTTCTTCCATCTGTGTACATGTAAAAACTAAATCTTGTTCCTTTCATGTAGCTTTTATAATTGTTTCCACGCTACCGACTTTCTCTCGGTTCTTTTTTACCCATTATGCACCACCTTTAACTTTTTTTTTCCTCCTGTCTCACACTTTCTCTTTTCTCTCCTCTGCTCACACTCTTTTAGTGCTCAGCTTTTGACTACAGATGTCAAAACATGGCAACTGTGATAAAGACTGACTTCCCAGCAGTGCACATACACATTCAGTCAATGTACTGACTGGCCACTGGTCTCTGCATCAGTGCCTCGTGAGTCTGTGAATGGGGGAGGAGGGGCGGGCTGCCTCAGCATGTGATGTGATGGAGAAAGCCGAGGAATTAAAGCAGAAAGATGTTTTTGCCTTTTTTTTTTTTTTAAATAACTCAAAATATGAGAAGTAGAGGAAATATGTTTTAACCACCTTCGGTATCTTCAAACCTTGTGATAACCTGGAATTTCTGCACTACAAACATCTATGATACAGTCCAATAATGCTGCAGCCCACCTTCCAGCCAACTCAGTTGGCTCTTCTGATTCTTTTCATCTTCTTGGTGGTTGCCTTCATGAGACCACAAGAGGAACATGAAGGATGCTTTGTCCTCACCTGCAGTGCTACAGTGTCACTGTTTTTTGCTAAGAATAACCGTAGCAGAAAGAAGAAGTTTTATTTTACAAACTTGCAGTATAAAGACCAAGGCTTTATATGTACTCCTTTTCTTTGCAGTTGCTTCATTATAACATCACATCACTAGAGCAGTGAATCCTCATAGATCCTGTGCAGACATGTTTATAAAAGAAAGAAAAAAAGCTCAGATTTGAATACATTTGTCTGACTTAGTTACTTGGTTGGAAGTTCTTAAAATGACATTCTCACCTGTTGCTTTGTTGAAAGTCCAGAATCTGTGAATATGAAAATATTCTTAGCTGAGAAGTTTGTCAGCTGAATGTCTCCTGTTTCACTTTACGTTAATCCTAAGTGTACATGCAGTGCGGGATTTAACTTTCCACATCACAAAAGTCTTAAGTTGCCTTTTAGACCATAGACTGTATAAAAAAGATGTTCATTGATTGTCGTTGCCATCTTAGTCTATTTGAAACCGGCATGACCAACTATCTAGACAAAAGTGTCGTGGGGAGTTGTTAGCCAGCACCAATGGGCAACCTCCAGGACTGAAAAAGATGAAGCTCTTGTGGGATGCACTTCCTCTAACGGCCACTTGAGGCCAGTTGCCTTCCTATCAACTCAAAACAGTCTGGCCATTTTCACTCAGAGAACTGCCGCTCACTGGATTTTTTTTTTTTTTTCTTTTTCGGACCATTCTCTGTAAACCCTAGAGATGGTTTTCTGGGAAAATCCCAGAAGATCAGCAGTTTCTGAAATACTCAGATCAGCCCGTCTGACACCAAAGTCACTTAAGTCACGTTCTAAGTCACTTAAATCATCTTTCTTCCCATTCTGATGCTCAGTTTGAACTTCAGCAGGTCGTCTTGACCATGTCTACATGCATAAATGCATTGAGTTGCTGCCATGTGATTGGCTGATTAGATATTTGCATTAACAAGCAGGTGAACAGATGTACCTAATAAAGTGGCTGGTGAGTGTATATCCTGCCGCGTGGTACAGAATGTCCGAGATGTTTGTGCTTCAGTTTTGGGATTGAAATTTTAGTATTTTATCAATCTGTTAGCTCTAATTAGTAGATATGTGTGAATTGTATCTGTACAGTTTTATGCATGCAGCTTCACTAAATAAGCTCGCTGGCTGATAACTCAGCACTGCGCCTTCCTGTCCAAACATAGTAACTCCTGACTCCCAAGAACCAACACGGCAGTGGCCGATAGCCAATGCTGAGTATTCAAAAAGTGTCCAAAAGCATTGGGTGACGTAACAGTGGCTGTGTCCATCTTTATTTACAGTCTATGGCTAAGGCTAGTGCTGGCTAGATAGCTTAATTGGCAATATGCGTAATTTACTGTGACAGTGAAGACGATTTTTGCGAGGAATAAAACAAAATGTACTGAACAGCTGACTCGTTGCTACAACCAAAATCTGAACAAGACAAAATAGCCACCACCACCTTAAATATACACAACTTTAACCCTTAATGCAGCTTAAGGGGTTAAGTTATATAAAAAGGTGACTCCAGGTACAGTTGTTACAGCCTCACCAAGGAGCTGTACTTCACACCAGCACAAAACGATGTGAGTACTTCCACATTAAAGGCCGTCCTTTCTGTCAGCATGCTGTCTGACCTGACTGACACAGCTGTAGGATTGGATGTATTCCTCCAGTTTGCAGCTGTGTGCCCGGAAGTAACAGGGAGACAGAAACCTCTCTGAAACAAATGCTTCAGGGAGGTTATTTATTTTTGTTTTTTGTATTAATGCTAATATTTAATGTTAACCGATCGCTTATTCGAACATCAAGGTCATGCTGACAGAGAAACAGGTACAGAACAGTGGGTCAGACGTGTGTGATTTTGTTTGAGTTAGGGAGTGTGCATCTGTTTTTGTCAGAAGTAGGTCAAGTTTATGAGTAAATTGAGGTGTTATGTCCCTATTTTCCATCAACGCCTCACCTCCTACCTCCACTTATCATCCTCCAACCAAATGTTTTATCATCCTCTAGATGAACCACTGCTCATTTAAATTCTATCCACCACCCATACTTTTCTTGCATTTAAAAAAAAAAAAATTTCCTTTGTTTAATGACCTTTTTTCTTCTTCTTCAGCTTACTTCACCCGATGTAAGTGAATATCATTATAAGGGTCTTACACTGAGGGCTGAGTCAGTGTGCGCGCGTGTTTGTGTACGAGCATGCTCTTTAAAATGAGAGCGCTGCTGTTTGCATCTGCGAGCAGGGGGCTGCCCACAGTTAACATTTGTTTCCCGAAAGGGGGCTGTTTTGAAGGCCTTTTATGTAAAGCCCTGTTTTTCTCATGTTTTTATGTCCCTAATAGCAGGTGTCTCATTACACTGAAACCTCTTAGCACACACGGGAGGGAGATGAATAAAAGCATGCTGCCACTGATATCTTTTTGAGCAGCCTATTCCTGGTAGTTATCCCAAAATAGACCAAAGGTTCAGCTGTTTGATGCCGCTATCCGTCGTATTTCGATTAATTATTATGTAGGCAGAGAAAATAATCAAAAATGATTTTGAGATGTATTTTTTTTTTTTTGTCCCGTGTGTTGTTGGGTATCTGCATAGGTCTTTGACATGAGTCACTAGGCACTTCATGTGACTGCTTAGCTTATGAATGAGAACCCCCCAGCCCCCGCCCCCAGCCCACTGACAAAAGGTGGCCAAACAGCTGTTGCCTGGAAACCAAAACTGGTTACCATATTGCTATGCTGCCATGAATCTCCCTTGCTGCTCAGCATTTCACCTACTGTCATTTGGTTTTTAGTTGACGTGTAAGACATAAATGCAATGATCCTGGTAGCCATGAACACGTCAGTCGGGTAAAATTCAAAACCCCGATTCAGTTCTGCAAAAGAACTGCCAGTTGGAAGTCTCTTTTCTGTCTCATTATTTGTTTTAACATTATTCTTCATTTGCTTGGCGCTCAGTCTCAAATAGTGCTTTATTTTTCATTGTTTCAAATAAGATTAAAACCCATTGTTTAAATAAATAAATGGTTTATTTTAAGACATAATAGAGTAAAAAAAAAGGAACCAGGCAATCAACCGAAATCTAAAACCGTGACAATCTACTGACCAGTTTAAGATGTTCAAATCAAACTAGTACTCTTCACGTCTTATCTAAAGCCTTACAAATGCTTTCAACAGGCTGCTGAAGCACATAACGACCAAGGATGATGAGAAAAACATGAGAAAATTCAAAGTCATGGTGATGGTTGCACCACATGATAAAAAGAGTAAGGGCAGCACTATGAGTACCTTTAACAGTACAGTGTTACATAATGTTTGTTCCCAACACACCGAATCGCACCTACTGTGTAAAATGTTGTGTGTCTATATTGTGACTTTTATGCAGAACACACAGTACTCACAGAAACTGAGAAGGATCTGTTTCTGCATTAAATACACACACACACACAAGTTGCTGAACTGAGATGGTAAATCTACCATCCCCGCACTGTAAACCCCAAGACGCTGGCAGAACAACAAAAATAAGGCAACTGTTTGTCTTCATTCGCTTAAGTTGATTATCTTCAAACTCAAATGCTCCCAGAATTAAAGTTTTTGGGTTTGCCATATGTAAACGCTGATTGTAGTTAAATGAAATTGCTTTTAAGTCAGCTCAAATATTTTTAGTAAATATGACTTTTTTCGTTTTCGGCCTGTCCAGGCTGTGCCCTGCCTCTCGCCCTGTGACAGCTGGGATAGGCTCCAGCTCTCCTTAACCCTGAATTGGATAAGTGGAAGAAGATGGATGGATGGATCACATAGTTTTCATAATCTCTTAGTTTTTGTTAAAGTAGTGTTGCACTGTGCTTCTGGCAAACACTCTACCTTTTCAAATTAGAGAAGAATTAGACCATTACTTGTTACATTTGTCCTGCTTTTATGGAGACTGATTATCCCCTTTTGATCAATAAGACATATTGAACTTTATTTAAGAAGTCTTCTTCCCAACAAGTTATAAACCATGTAAACGTTTGCTTGTTGTGATAGATTTGTTTGGTTTTAACAGATAAAAACTAGCTATTGCCCAAGATGCTGCATGTAGCCGGCACTGTTTTTTCTACCATGTAGCAGAGGTGGGAGGCCAGTTGCCTGCACCCCCCACCTCACTTCTCAGCTGCTTGTCTACAACTCCCTGCTTCTGTATCTCTAGCTACATGGTGTGAGACACAATGTGTATATTTACCCAATTATGAAAAAGCTGGGATGCTGTGTAAAAAGTCAATAAAAACAGAATGCAATGATTTGTGAATTTCATTAATCCATATTTTGTCCAGACTAGAACATAGAAAACGTATCAAATGTTTAAACTGAGGAAATGTATCATTTTAAGACAAATATTAGCTCATTTTGAATTTGATGGCAGCAACACGTCTCAAAAGTTGGGAAGGGAGCAACAAGAGGCTGGAAATGTAAGTAAAAAGAAACAGCTGGAGGAACATTTTGCAACTAATCAGGTTAACTGGCAACAGGTCAGTAACATGATTGGGTATAAAAAGAGCATCTTAGCAGAGTGTAGCAGAGTTTCTCAGAAGTAAAGATGGAAGGAGGTTCACCAATCTGCAAAAAACTGCGATTTCAGAATAATGTTCCTCAATGTAAAATTGTGAAAACTTTGAGTATCTCATCATGTATGGTACATAATATCATCAAAAGATTCAGAGAATCCGGAGAAGTCTCTGTGCGCAAGGGACAAGGCTGAAAATCAGTACTTGATGCTCGTGATCGTCAGGCCCTGAGGCAACACTGCATTAAAAAACAGGCATGATTCTGTCATGGAAATCATTGCATGGGCTCAGGAACACTTCCAGAAATCACTGTCTGGGAACACAGTTTGCCATGCCATCCACAAATGCAGGTTAAGGTTCTATCGAGCAAAGAAGAAGAAGCCATATGTGAAAAATTATCCAAAAAATGCTGTCTTCTCTGGTCATTTAAAACGGACAGAGGCAAAGTGGAAAACTGTTCTGTGGTCAGACAAATTGAAATTTCGAAAACATGGACACCACTTCCTCCGGACTAAAGAGGAGAGAGGCCAGCAGGCTTGTTTTCAGCTGTCAGTTCAAAAGCCTGCATCTCTGATGGTATGGAGGTATATTAGTGCCTATGGAACTGGCAGCTTGCACATCCGGAAAGGCTGAAAGATATATACAGGTTTTAGAGCAACATACGCTCCCATTCAGGCAGTGTCTTTTTGAAGGAATCCCTTGGATATTTGAGCAAGACAATGCTAAATCTAGGTAGATGAGTTTATTTTAAAACATTTTACACAACTTTCAAACTTTTTCAAAACTGGGTTTGTATAGAGGTGGAAAAGGTGTAAGCAGCAGGGGTTAGCTGCTCAGGCCAATGCCTGGAACTTACAATGTAACACTTAGTTGACTTTAGCCTGACTATTACCACAACTAACATCTATAGCGCAGGGCCTGCAGGCTCAATCACTGTCTGGGCAACCAGCTCACAACATAGTCTGCTTGTATTTTACTAGGTTAGAAAGAATAACTGGATCATATCCACACAGTTTCTCAGATTAACATCAGAGTCCTGGGGGCAAACTGTGGCCAGAGGGAAAGAGTTCTAATATTTTAAACAAAAATAAATTGATCAATTAAATTATTTATTTATTTATTTATTTGATTGTAAGACTTGACAAGGTCTCTCAGCATAGTCTATTCACACTGTATAAAACATCGTTTCATTTGATTAAAAAAATGTAAATATTACAGCAATAGCTTTAAAAGAATTGGTGACTATTCGAATTTTAAAAGTCTACACTAAAGGGCTGGGAACTGAGTCAGTTCAAGGGCTTAACGCGATAATTTTGTAAATAAATACATACATAAATCAGCCTCTGCTGCCGCGGAAACCGCTTCCTGTAAAATGGGTAAAATTAAGTTTATTCACGTCTTAATTAGTAAGAATCTTTGGGATACACTAAACCTTTCAATGTATTAATTTCCATCATTTATGGCGGAAGGATATTTAGAGGAACTGCAAATCTATCAGTTTTGGTTATATCTCAGGGAGATATATCACTAAACTGAGAAAGGTTGGCTCAGGTAAGGAGAGCGTCCAAGACCCTGCAGGAGGCTTGATGAGAGAGAGAGAGAGAAAGAGATGCAGAGTCTTCCCCTCCCTCCCTCTCTCTCTCTCGCTCTCTCTCTCTCTCTCTGCCGTGACGTTACTCCGGTTTAAAGCTATCCTCGATCGTCCCCTGCGGTCCTCCTCCTCCTTCTCACATTCACCTTCCTCACCGAGCTCAACACCAGCCAATGCTTCACAGCACTTCTACCCTGCGTGTCTATCCCATGCGTGGGAAGCACAACAAAATCGAGGGCTTCACTTGAGAGGGTCCAAAGAAGCGATCGAGGAAAGGGGGAAATCGTTTCATCATTTTCAGTGTTGATTTTACCCTTCGAGCGAGGGGCGCCTGAAATCAGCGAGGATCTCAGATCATACTGATTTTTGTCACGGTGGTAGGTATTCTTAACTTTTCAGAAATCATGTGCCAGAAAAAAAACAAACAAACAAACTGTGCAGTTATAAATGGTTTATTTGTCTTTGAGTTATCTCACGAGAATACCGGAATAGAAATTATAAGATTGAACTTCTTGAAAATACTGTTGCTTAGCAGCTACACTTATTATAGAGTATCACTTTTTTTTTTTTTTTTTTGTGGATAAAGAATGTTTATAACTCTGTAGTTATTAAACACCATAAACAAACTGTAAATCTCATAAAAGTATAAATGCTGCAAACTTGGAACTGATTGTATAAATGTCGTTTGTCTCTTTGTAGTTTTTTTTATGGTAAGAGATGCTGTGATTTCAGCACCACGGACAGCTCTTAGTGCAGATTTAGTGTGACTTTTAAAAGGAAAATCCACCCCCCAAAAAAATTTACATATTACAGTGCAAGTTATTTTATATTATATGTTTTTTAACAGATAGCTGCCCCTCTAGACTGGACACTGGGTCATTCAAAATTATCATTGATTATATATGTGAGTTTTTTGTCTTTACTTATGCATTTAATGCCCGAAAACAAATAGAAGTTGTCTCCTGGAAGACAACAAATCTGTGGATCCAAAAACGTGTTAATTACACAACTGAAACTGATTACTTAGATACTATCAAGCTTATAAAAGTTTATTTTAGGGTGGACTTTATGTGACTCTTTTCTAACAAATTAACTTCCACTGATTTTAGTAGGACCCTAAAATTGGCTTAAGATAACCTTTTTCCACTTATTACAGGTGTGACAGGTGTAAATTAATTGCTTTTTTTATTTATTTTTTGTGCTGAACATTTGTATATTTCAGTAAGTTTCACTTAGAGTAGGCTTAAGCTTTGTAAGCAAAGTTACTGTTCAAATGTCAGCAAGCAAGACTCTTAAACTCTTCCACCTCCACTGTGCTACCATGTAACAAAGGCTGCCCTTTGATCTCCTTGAAAAATGCTGAAAGACACATTCACCTTGAAACAGCATGTTTTCATCAACGAAGCAATCTTCTTGTTCTTCTGCTGCCAACAGGACAGAGTGACGGCATCGTGGAGCTATGAACGAGTCACTGGTGGTGAATGATTCCTCTGCAACTCCTGTGGCAGGAGAAGCTCTCCCGTGGATAGAGGCTGAGTCTTCAGACCACAACGGTAGCCTGGAATTCTCCACCGCCACATTAGATTTCCCTATCAACCCTTGGGACATCATGCTCTGTATGTCAGGCACTGTCATCGCCTGTGAGAACGCCATAGTGGTAGCAATCATCTTTTACACACCCACGCTAAGGACTCCCATGTTTGTGCTGATAGGGAGCCTGGCCACGGCCGACCTGCTGGCTGGCATGGGATTAATCCTGAACTTTGTGTTTCAGTATGTGATCTCCTCTGAGACTATCAGCCTTATCACTGTAGGCTTTTTAGTGGCCTCCTTCACTGCATCCATCAGCAGCCTTTTAGCCATCACAGTAGACCGTTACTTCTCTCTTTACAATGCCCTGACATACTTCTCAGAGAAGACGCTACAGTACGTTCACCTGATGTTAGTGGGCACCTGGGGGGTGTCTCTGTTCCTGGGCTTGCTGCCAGTGCTCGGTTGGAACTGCCTGGACGAGCCAGCCTCCTGCAGCATTGTCCGCCCCTTGACCAGGAGCAATGTCATGCTCTTGGCCACCTCCTTCTTTGCCATCTTTGTGCTTATGCTGACCCTCTACTTCAAGATCTGCAAGATTGTGTGCCACCACGCCCACCAGATTGCTCTCCAACAGCACTTTTTTGCTACTTCGCATTACGTCGCCACCAAGAAAGGGGTGTCCACTTTGGCCATCATCTTGGGGACTTTCGGTGCCAGCTGGCTTCCCTTTGCCATCTACTGTCTGGTAGGTGAGAGGGAGTATCCATCAGTGTACACCTATGCTACACTGCTGCCAGCCACCTACAACTCCATGATCAACCCCATCATCTACGCTTACAGAAACGCAGAGATCCAGCGCTCCATCTACATGCTTCTCTGTGGCTGCTTTCAGGCCAATGGAGCCTACCGGTCCAGGTCACCGAGTGAGGTCTAAAAAGGTGCTAGAGCTTCGTGTGTGTGTGTGTGTGTGTGTGTGTGTGTGTGTGTGTGTGTGTGTGTGTGTGTGTTAAAGGCCGAGCAAAAAGACAAACCCAGTAACCATCGACAATCTGCTTACAGTTGACAGCAAATGCTTTACAAAAACAAAGTGGGCGTGATGTTAGAAATCTGTCTCTCATGCATACTGTATCTGCACTTTACTAGCCTATGTCTCAACACAAGTTAGGGGGAGAGTTTGGAAATGCTGTGAACAAGAAACTTTTCTTTTTTTTTCTCTTTTTTTTTTAAAGACAAAACAAACCTGTGAATGTACTTAAGTGAAAAAAAGGAATGGAAATCTTGCACTTTATTCAATGTTTTTTCAAATGCCAAAGCAGTATTGTATAGCCCTTAATGTGTTTAAGCATTGAACCTGTGAGTACCTTGTGCCATTTTTCTATTTTGTATTGTATTGTCTTTGATGTCCATTTTGTACAAGAGAAATAAAGGCATAAAATCAAGTTGTGGCTCCGGTATGTGATCTATATTGTTGCAGATTTCTTTGAAGTGTATTACATGTGACTTTTCTTATTTTACATCCTCTTCACCTTGTTTCATCCTCTGGAGTGCAGGTGGGTCTGTTTAAAAAGACTGATGGCACATTAAGAAAGCAACTACCTCGGCTCCAGTTTACACCTAGAAACATATGAATGCTGTTTGCTCAGTCTTTGTGTGTCATGTATGTGTGCATGTGACAGAGAGAGAGAGTGATTGAGAAAGATATAGAGATACCACAAATGTGTGAAAACATGTGCCACGTGATCGGGTGTACTTATCAGTTCTGATTACCTCCCCTTCGGGTTTAGCTGGTGAAACACAATAAAATGAACCTGAAAATAGGCTGCAGAAGTCAGACTGGGATTTCGTTCAAGTAATTTAGCCTCTCTCTATGTAATACTGTATGGACAGCCTCTGCTGGCCTTGGAATATGGTTGCATTGAAAAAATATGATCCACTCTGTTCTGCAAGCACAGGAAATGAGAAAGGTTGTTTGGACCTTATCTCACTTCATCCCATCTTCATCTGTAGTTATGATTCAAGAGTAAAGCAGCTCCATACACATGTATGTGTGTGTGTGTGACAAAGTGAGAAGAGTGATGGTAATGAGTCTGTGTCACTTGTTCTGTAAAGACAGAATGAACCTGGCAGCCTCCGCAGCCACAAACAGAGCCGTTTATCTGCCAGGCTGTTTAAACAGGCAGTGGTTGAGGCTGTCAGAGTGCCACGCAGGAATGAAGATACCTTTGTAGACCAGGAGACTTAAAGGAGTATATGAACTTTTCTCCTCCTCCACCATCAGTTTTTCTTTTATATCCTATTCCCACACAGCACTTTGCATTCCCTTTTGTTCCACTTTAAAAATACAGTGTTTATATTAAGCAGTACCCTCCTTTAACTTACTGCGTGACAAACTGTATGAAGTCAGTGAATCCTACTTTGATGACGGTGTCATTAATTCTTTAACAAAACTTCATTTAATTATTAAAGAGAAATCCACATGTACAGTTAAATGTTTAACTGATGAAAGACTACAAGCTATAATTAATAAAGACTAGTATGGTAGTAAGATGAGGTATTATTAGAGCTATAGAACTATTTGAAATAATAAATATGACAAGAGCACCATAATACTTTGGCCACGTACCACATCACATGACATCTCTGAAGCTTCACGTCACACTGAGCCACTCCTGTCAGGAGACCTTGGACACCTCCACCACATCAGTGGCACTGAGGTGTAATGTATCACCAGCTTTAGGTTTCTGTGCCTGCACCTTATTGACACCTTCAGATGGATTCTCAACACATCTTCTACAATACAGAAGCAGTACGATGGCTCTCTTTCTCAGAAGCCTAAAGAAGGCCAGACTCTTCAGCAAGATCCCAGTCAGCTTCTACAAGAGTGCCATCCTCACATACTGTATTTCAGTGCCATATGGTATCATTTACAAGATGCTATATAATAGCTTTTATTGCAGTCAGGTTCTATTTATTACCTGCATTTACTAATACAACTCATGAACAAACCATGGTTCCCACTGAGTGATACTTATGCACACACTGTGAAACAACACATCAGCAGAGGTAAACATTTCTTTCTATGCAGTGGTCTTCCATGGTACCTCTCAAGCCTGCTCCTCTGGAAACTGCAGTAGGACAAATGGATGAGGTAGATGATAACCTAATGTCAGCAGGTTTTTTTTGTACTTTGTATACATACCTCTAATGCTTGAGTGGTAGTATAATGCAAAACTGAGATGAGAGAAATGTGTAGCGGGGCTGAGGATCCGGAAGACATTACAGATCCTCACATTTATAACAGTGATTACATGCTGAGTTTTACCTTTCATTCTAAGTTGTGGTGCATGTCCTCTGAATATTACTGTTTTGGCAGAGGCATTCATGGAAGCCATAGACAACCATCTATTGTATTGTCTGATCTTCTCTAAGAACTGCATAGATTGCTAAAACTTTCTGTTAAAAAGAGACTTCAGTTGAGGGTCTCTGAAAGACCTCAGATTCTTTCCTAGTAGTTGGAACAGGAAGTTATTAATTCAGTTTAGTTTCAGTTATTTTCCAAAGTGGATTTGTTTTGCTAGTTTTGATTTATTTTTTTTTATGTTACCTTTTATTATTTTTGGTGTTCCCAGTCTTTAAATGTACAAAAGCCTCTTCGTGCATTCTTTTGTTGTCAAATTCAACTACACTGACAAAGACTAAATGTCATAATTTGATTTAATATGGACTCAGATATCAGACTCAAACTGTTGGCAGTTTGAAAAGGTTTATTTAAAGAGGATTGAAGATAAAAGGTTCAATCTGGGAAACATGAGAAGCTGGGTAAATTTTCATGGTAGCAGGCACCTTTAGATGGACAGCAGATGGGTTGATGACTTAATTTTGAAGGGCCCGAGAAATCTGGGTGAGATTTTTTTGGATACACATTTCAAAGGAATGTCTCGGGATGATAACCAAGCCTTTTGACCAGGCGAGTATTGCAGGGCCAAGGTCCTCTGACAGTCAGCAATGCGACAATTCTGATTGGCAGTTCTCAGCAGAGCTGCTTTCACCTGTATCCAGATACGCCAACAGCGACACAGGTGTTAAACAGAAGGGACTGCCACTTCGTCTTCTTGTGAGGAAAACACATGGCTGGTACCCGAGAGAGACTTCAAAGGAGAAAAATCAGTTGCTGCAGAGGTTAAAGAATTGTGTGCATACTCAATCCAGGGAAGGTGAATGCTCCAGGTTGTGGGGTTCGAGGAAACTAGAACGTAATGCGGCCTCCAGTTCCTGAATTAACCTCTGTTTGACCATTTGATTGTGGGTGGAAACTGTAAGAGAGGCTCAATGTAGCTCCTAATGCACTGCAAAAGGCTTTCCACACTTAGAGGCCCATAATTCATCTGCCATCAGAAACTGTGTCCACAGGTATCCCATGCAGGCGAAAAACGTGTTGCGATAACTGGTGGGTTGTTTCAGAAGCTGAGGGGATTGTAGGTAGGACTATGAAGTGTGCTGCCTTGGAAAACCTGTCTACCACAGTTAATGTGACTCCCTCTGATGGTGGCAAGCCTGAGACAAAATCTAAAGCTATGTGAGACTGGGCAGGAACTGGCAGGAGTTGTAACAAACCAGAGGGTGGGTGGGAGCTAGTCTTGTTACTTGCAAAAAGAGCAGGTAACATTATCGGACATCATTGTCTAAGGTAGGCCACCACAAGGATTGTTTTATTAATGATGGTGCAAATTACCCCGGGGTACCCCAGGCCAGAACTGTCTAGAGAGCATCTGGTTTAACATTACGTGAGCGTTAGGTGATTGTGAAATTAAAATGACCAAAGAAAAGAGACCATCTAGACTGCCTGGAATTTTACTGCTTGGCATTCTGTAGGTAGGACAGTTTCTTGTGGTCAGTCCAGACCACAAAAGGCTGCTCTGCCCCTTCACTCCTCTAAAGCTAGCTTAACAGCTAGAAGCTCACGGTTCCCAACATCATAGTTTTCAGCAGGAGACAGATGGGAGAAAAAGGCACAAGGATATAATTTACCTTCTGGGCCACTGTGTTGGGCAGGACAGGCCCCACCCCAGAGTCGGAAGCATCCACTTTAACTTTAATTCCTGATGAATCGATTGCTAAAAATATACACAGCCAAGAAAATGTTAGTTGCTTGCATGAGGTGGGTGTTGGCCATTCGGTTACTGCCTTTACCTTTTCCAGGTCTGTCTTCACCTGCTCACTCTAGAATATATCCCAGGAAGGTGACAGCAGGAACATGGAATTCACACTTTTCAATCTTTACATAGAGCCTGTTCTCCAACAGCCTTTGCAATACCTTCCTTAGATGTTCCTGGTGCTGCTTGAGGTCCTTTGAGAAGACAAAAATGTTCAAACAAACTCCAGCTTTCGATTTGCCTTTCTGACCAGTTTATATGTGGATTATGTTTCTCCAGCCACGAATAACCAAGTGTGATTGATGTTTGAGGTGTGTAAAAAATGAAAAATTCCAGGTACTCACGGTGATTTCCAGAAAGGACAAGATGAAAAGGTTCAGTTCGATATGTAATCTTAGCAAGGAGTTGACCATTCAGGACAGACAGACCCAGGAGTGGGGAGTGGGCAAGCTGGGATACCAAGTTACCAAATTAGCTAGTGATCAAGCAAATTCTGCTCTGCTCCCAAGTCAATTAAGGCCTAGAGGGCTATGCTATCTTGCTCAAAACAAACTATGTCTGGGAGCTGCATGCGAGGAGATAAACACTTAGAACTGCCCACCAGTACTCCCACACTTACTAGCGGCCTGGCTTTTGGCCTCACAGGACAGAACTACGAAATGGCTCAGCTGTCCACAGCATATGCATACCTTTGCTTACCTTCTCCGTTGCCACTCCTCACATGTTGGCTTGCTCTAACTGCACTGGTTCCTCTGGAGTTTCCAGGAAGCACTGGCACCGGAAGGCACGGAGGATTGGAAAAGAGTGCAGAAGTGAACAAGAAGCTGAGGACTGCTGGGACCTGTAGTTTCTCTCTTGGGCTCTCACAGAGCTGATTATCCACCCTCATAGTCAAAGAAACTAGATCGTCAAAAGTCATTGTTTCATCATGTGAAGCCAACTCATCCTTGGGTATGATAGAAAGCTCCCTTTAATGCCTTGTCCCCCCCATCCCACCTCGGCTGCCAATACACAAAACTCAACAGCAAACTCAGTGACTGATTTATTCCCTTGTTTAATAGTCATGAGCCATCTAGCTGCCTCCTCATCATGGAGGAGATGAACAAATAAATGAAATAATAAATTCCTCATTAAAGGTTTCGTAATTCGTACTATGAATTGAGTTAACAAATACGATTCTGCCCAAAGTAGTGCTTTATCCTTCAACAAGCCCACCACATGAGAAATCTTAAAGTCATTAGGAAAGGCTCTGGGGGCACGGCTAAACAACAAGGTGAACTTCAGCAAGAACCCCTCACAGCGACCCAACTCGCCACCAAATGTTTCTGGTGTCTGCAGAGCGGGATCACAAACTGACGGGCTCTGGGAGTCAGCTGTACTGGGCTCTGAATTCTGAGACTGATTAGACTGATCTGTGGCTGCGGACTGGGGCAATTTGGAATTGATTGACTGGATAGCACTGTACATCTGCTCAAGGCGTTGGTGAGTAGCACGTAACTGTTCCACTACCGCTGAGAGAATTTGATCATGCTGGCCTAACAATATTCCCTGATGGGAAACAGCTGCACAAACAGCTGCTGAGTCTGAATTTTGGCCAGATCGTTCTGTCATAATTTGGCTTAATATGGACTCAGATATCAGACTCGGACAACTGTCGGCAGTTTGAAAGTGTTTATTTAAACGCAGGTATAAACCAACTGACAACAGGTAAGTGTCTGCAGTAGACAGGTTCTCTGATCTCTCTCGATCAGGAGCTCTGCCAGCGAACAGAAACGGGGTTGCAAATGGTCCAGAAGAATAGGTTTGCTTATTTCATATTTTGTGATCAATGGTAAAAGTCTTACTTGCTAGGAGCGAGATTGGAGCCTAGGAGGAGTACTGGCCCGGCAGGGTAAAAATCCAAGGTGGGTAGAGGAACACAGTTAGAGAGTGGGAAGGCAGGTTCAGAGCAGGTAAGTCCTTTGCAGAGAAGGGAGGCGGCCAACTGAGGCAGGAGAGAAAGGCTGATGGTGCTTACAGTTCTGAGGCAAGACGAGTTCCAGGCAAGCTGGTTTCCAAGAGGTGAACTAGAAGGTGAGCAGAGAAACGGTGTGAAGAATACGAATTGATACAGGTAACACAAAGAGCCTGATCATCACCACAGTGGTGAAGACAATCTGGCGGAGAACTGAGGCACCCTTCACCCTTAAAATACTGCAACATTGATTGCTACATTCAGCACAGATGTGGGGAGGACAGCATGAGCAGCAGGACTCCACCCATGGGCAGATCAGGAAAACAGAGCCGGCCCAACCGCTCCACCTGAGACTTAATGAAAAAAGGTTAGAAGAATGAAAGGAAAGAAAACCCAACCCAGCTGGACCATGACACTAAAACTAAAAATATTTTCTGCACTGTATTTTTATTTGATTTTATTAGATTTTAATCAGTTCTGTAAGCACATAACACACAGTTGTTTTAGTCCTTTTTTCCCCTAAAGTTTAGTTTCATTTTTAATAATGTAAAATGTTTTTATTTACTCTTAGTTTGAATTTTCCGTTTAGTTTTAATTGACAATAACAACCTGTGATCATCATTAACTTTCAATGACTCCCAAAGGACATGATGGCATCAGAGGAAATTCAGACTAAACTTGTTTCTATCCTCCTCTCTATCTCGTCTGCTCTTGACTTGCTGTACAGTAGTGACCTAAAGTAGGTCTGGTGCACATACTGTATGTGTATATAAACCTTTTCGTGATACTTGGTTATGGAGAAAATAACTGCTCTGTGTGTAGCAAGCAGTGGATTTTATACAGTATTTTTTTGCACCTTTTGACCAGATTTGGCCCAGAACTAGACTTCCTTGCTATTTCCTGCTGGCAGTCACAGGTACTGTATGTGTCCTTCTTTTCATGACTCTTTTTTTATCTCAGAAACAGCTCTTAAAAAACACAACAAAGGTCAGTGTGTTTGCTCCTCATGAAGGCTATCAACTTTAGCAGTACCAGTCTGAAAGCTGTGGAGCCTTCAGTCAGTTTAGGGCTGATCGCAAAGTGGGGTAAAGGTGAGGGATGCTGAGGGCCATTAATGTGCTGCATGAAGAGGCCTGGCCACTTTGAGAGGGGGGGGATGTTTGTTCAACTTGTTTTTTTCTCTGCCTTAACAGATGTTGCTTTTGGTCACCCACCAAATCAGGCAAGCACCTGTTTGTTCACAGGGCTCATAAACCTGTGCTAACGGGCTACAGTGCTCACACTCTTTTTAGAGCTTAAATTTCTAAAATATCACATTTCTAATGTCCAGCTGGGAGGCAAAATTAAATCTTGTGGAAATGTTCAGGTTTGTTTATTTTGAATTCAACGAGCCTATCACAAGTCGTTTTTTTTTTCTTCATTGTACAATAACAGCATAAGATTTCATTCTCTTTTTTTCTGGTGAAGTTTCTTTATGGATGCTCTTTATTTATTTATTTTTTTTACTGCAGTCACAGCCTAATGCCTTTCACAAGAAATGTGCTGTTAGTGTTGATGAACTCTGTTTCCATTTGCACCACTGTGATGGCAGACAGTGAAGCAGTGGACCTATAATGTACAACCACATAGCGTTGAAGTACACTTTACACACATCTTTATCACCATATATGCCCTTGGATGTGGATGGGACCTTTTAACTGTAATATTTGTGATGCTCATAATTCGTTCTTCATCTCGGAAACAGCAGTTAACAAAACAGTCCGACCTTAAAGTCTGTTTAGTAGCTGTTCCAGAGCTTTCTGTTATATAATGACATTCGAAGTTTGCCCAGTTGTTATAAAATTGTAGATGATCGAATGTAAACATTTTTAAGCATTCTTCCTGTGCAGATTTACTTCAAACTTATTCTTCAGTGTATTTTACAGCATAAAAACTACAGCTGACAGAAAAGTGTCCCCTTCCACCTGCAGCAACTGATTTTATACTGACACTGAAAGTGTATCAAGTGTGCTGGTATAGCTCACCATGTTGAGCAGGTGACCCATATGCTGTAAGGCTATTGCAGAGGCCCATTTTTTAAATTACATAAATAAAATAAAACATCTCCATTCCCTCTTTCTTCTTCTCCTCGGTTTTTCTGTCTGTCTTTATGTTCTACCCCAGTGTTTCATCCAGTGTGCAGCTTGTGTGGTCATGGACAATATTTTTGAGTGTGTTTGTTTCTCCCTCCTGTGCATACTCCTGCTAAACGAATCCTCCCTGTGCCAACGGTTTTTCATTTTGCCTGCTTGCTCAACTTTATCAGTTCTTCTTCTTGCCTGCCCGCTCTTCATCTACCACTCGTCCTCCAAACCTCCAACAGCTAGCAGAACTCGAGTGTCCCTCCATGCACTCCAACTGAGTAGGCCCTGTTCCACCACAGCTACCACGAGTCATGCCATCAACTGCAAAGCCTCAGCTTTGTGTGCCTTCAACTCCATCTTCTCTCACCTGTTACAGTAAACTCTTAACTAGGCACATTTCTCCACTGTCTTTTTGTCCCGTTTCTGGATTTAATTTTTGCAAAAACCAAGTCCAAGATAACTGTTGATTCCAGTGTGTTATGGTTTGTTAGTTTGCATTAGCTGTTACAGTATATAGATTTAATTTTCCTGTCATGGTGCAAATAATATATATCAGCATAATGTTTTTTTCAAGCCTTTATAAGACAGGAAAGAATGCAGCAGGGGGGTCCCACATGAAATCAGATTAGTTAGAAATATTTAATCATTGTAGAAAACTGGTGCATAAAACATGATTTCCAAGCTCATGTGCAGTCCTGCATCATATTGCAGATTTATTATGTGAAAAGTGGAGCTGGGCAAGAATTTAAATATGATCTTGTGATGGATAATTGTTTTGCAAAGTGGAAAAAAGTATTTAGACTTTTTACTTAAGTAAAAGTTATATATAATAATAATAATATGTACAATGATGCCACCCCATGCCCCCCTTCTAGACACACTCCTGTCAACCACTGAGCTAAACCAGCACCCATAATGTTTTTTTCCCCAAATATGTCTCTTGTGAGTCAAGTCAACATTCAAAACTACATTGCCAAAGTACTTTTTAGTGTTTCACTTGTAACAATTGGCAGCTATCGATCCCATTTAAGTAAGTTCCAAACGCACCTGCTGGTTTTGTGCCTATTATCCTTTGGATTCATAAAACTGTAAATTACATACGTTTCTTGTTGAGTCATTTCCACAATGTGGTAGTCACACACACACATACACCATCACATTTGCACAGTCGTGCATCACAGAGCTTACGGCTTCACACCTGCGGATAAACACGACTTTTGACCTGTTTTTCTAGCCTCTACACTTGTATAGCTTTAGTCATCAGGACAGGCAGATTTGAGCAACAGTGCAGTGTCAAAAAGGCACGTCTGATAAGTTTCAGCTAAATTCGTAACTTAAAAGTCATGCAACACATTTGTCCGTGTCATCTCAACATAAAAGTGTAGTCTTTAGTGTTTCAGAGATTAATGTTAATAGCACTGAAATTCACCCATAGCCCTTCACTTAGATGTTACATCCATTAGACCCAATACAGGCTGGCAGAAGTGCCTGAATTATGTAATGCTTGATCCGTGCAGACCTGCGCAGCTCTTCGGGCAATTACCAAAGTACACAGTCGAATGATTCCATCATTAATAACATTAATTACAGTGCTGTAGCAAATGCTCTCCATAGAAACATTACTATTACTGAGTTAGCCATTAGCTTGATGGAAAATGCTTTGATGTTATTGATTGTGTAATCACACAAACTGCTTCTTTCCCCCCCCCCCTTCCCCTCTGGGCTGTCTTTTCATATTTACATAAAAGTAACGTCACAAGTATGTCTGAAATACAGCTTATAGAAAAAAAGATGGACAAACACACAAAAAGTGGCAGTAATTCCTGATCTTACTCTTCACTGGGAGCTCAGCATTGTCCAGTAAAAAAAAAAAAAAACACCCAGTGATTGTTAGACACACACTCACACAAACACTATATAACCTGGGAAAGCAAAGACAATCCCATCTCAGCTCGAGAAAAGCTTTCTTTAAAATAAATGAATGTCACTTGCGTGTTTGTGTACGTGTGGAAGCGCATGACTGTACAGTATGAGCATGCTTGTTAGTAGCCTGGCACCATCCGGGAATTGTCATGGGTAAATTACCAGATTGTCAGTGGCTGAGTGTACATGTGCTGCATGTATGCTGTGTGTATTCTGTGCTGTACATATTGCATGCATGCTGCGTGAAGCAGTGTAATTGGACGAGAGTGTGTTTAAGAAAGAGACACCAGCCTTAAAGCTCTGCCTTCTCAGAATAACACTACGTGACGTGTCGAGTGTGACCACGGGACATTTTTCAAGGTACAATGAGCTTAGTAGTAAGTGTTGCGGACACAACTGTTTGACATTTAAGCTTTGTACCTGCGGCACCGAACAATGTTTACTCACTTACATTAAACACATAAAAAAGGACTGAATGTCCCCTATGAATAGATGATCCTTGCAATATTAATAGAAAGGTGAAATCTGTTCTCACCCCGTTTCAGAGAGTCAAACATGTAGGCTCGATTGATGTACTATCTAATGATCAGTCGTTGATCAGTTGAATTTTATATCCAGCAGCTGTCTGAAACCCATGAACAACAACATAAACATTTCTTTGCAGATCATTGTACACCCTCTAAAGTGATATGCGTTGCATGGCTGCAAGAACAGATAGTCACTGCATGATCAATTTGGTTCGGATTCCAGGAAAAGCATTTGCATATAGATGAACCAGCTTTGCATTTGTTTTTCCAAAGAATTTCTACAGTTTCCATTAAATGCATTCATAGTTCACAGAGTATTATTTAACTCAGCTAATGTAATAGAAAAATAACAAACCATCAAATAATCCGCATTTTGAGGCTCTACTATTTCTCCATGACAGATCATTTTGATGATGTTTCCTAACCTTGATAATGAACTACCCCTTGAGTAGCTGGAGTCATAAAGAATTATAATACCGTGTCTTTAAATATTTGAAGGCACTTAACTTGTACCATTTGTTTAACCTGCAGAGAAAATCCCATTCCAAATAATAATTAAAAGTTGGATTTGAATCTTTAATTTTCTTTAGGGAGGCATTAATAAAGCATCATAAAAATTAAGCAGCTGCTGGAAGTGTTGTAGTCAGTGCACTGGTGGCTGCAGTTGTGCAGCAATTTCTCAGTGGGGCATGCTTTGAGGTGCTGATACTGTTGATAGCAAGTCAGTGCTGCCTAATTGCTGACAGCAGGATAAATAAGAACCAATCAGATTGCTCAGGTATAAAGTTGTTATTGGAGTGGGTGTCACGAGGGTAAAACGTTTACATTTAACACAGAGATGACAGCATTAATAATTCATGGTCCACATATGGCCAGTGCGATTTTGCTTTGGGGGGAGACCATCATGAAACCTGTCTACACTATTAAAGAGGAAGGGATGGAAAGAAATGATGCTGCATAACAAGTGTTTGTAATCTGTTGCTGAGAATGAGAAAATGTGTTTGTTTGTACTGTCTTTTACAGAGAAAATTACTGTATGATGCAACCAATAAAAGATTGAACTCCTTTTGGCTGTAACTCAACTCCCATTTAAGCTTCATTTCCGCAACCAGATCACATTAACCAATGCATTATCTCAGTAATGCTGCTCAATTATGTAAACATGCCAGGGGCTCAGCTATGCTCTAGACTGGTTATATACAGTGTAAATATGTAGTTTTTACCAAGTCCATTAAAATGATTCAAGCAAGGGGAGAAAGTATAATGCAGAAAGAAAATCTCTAATATGTTCCAGGTCAATTTGTCCTTGAGATATAAGACTAGTTAAGAAGGTAGATCTTACTTCTAAGGCTGAATGTGTGGCTTTTGGATGTGGTGGCAGCCACTTCACTCTCTGTCTGGTACTTCTTTGGATCCAGCTCTCATTTACTCACACCTTTCATCCTGCCCATTACCTGCCTTCAGCTTACCTTGTCTGACACTTATCTCTTCTCCCTCACACTCAGTGGACCTTCCTACCCCAGTAAATGCAGTATAGAGTAACCATCATAGCCTGACAGCTTAACTCTTCAAACACACTTCTGTGACTAACTCACCCCCTCAACCTGATTATACCAATCATAGTCCTGACTTCCCTTTTTACTTGCCTCTGTTCTCATCTTCTTTTTCAATACAAACTAATTACTTTTTAAGAGATATGTCACCACTATGAGTAAAGTGATGATGACTAACGCAGAAATTAAATATGGAGGGGATATATTTAGCCATGCAGCCGTCTGTTTCAGGAATCTGATGCGTGGGTAAGAATTATGACAACACCCTAGAGGACAGCAGAAACCTGAAAGCCATCGTGGCCCAACTCAACATATGGCTAAAGGAAATCAATAACAACCAGCCGCTTGGAAGGTTTAGGGTACGGTGCTTCCAGCATGGTATCATACGCAGACTTCAGTGGCCAATTCTGCTATATGACTTTCCATGACTGTGGAGGCAGTGGAGAGGCAGTGCAGCAAATTTGTGCGAAGATGGCTGGACGTTCCTCCAACTTCCAGCGAGCATTCAGGCCATCTTGCCACTATCAGGAATAAGCCCATTCGTCTACTTGCTTCAGCAGTTTCTGCTTGTAGCAAAGCATCTTTGATGTTTATTTCACCATACGCATCATCGTCGTGACTTCCCTTTTTACTTGCTTCTATTCTCATCTTCTTTTTCAGTATGAACTAATTACTTTTTAAGAGATATGTCACTACTATGAGTACAGCGATGATGGCAAACACAGAAATTAAATATGGAGGGGATATATTCAGCCATGCAGCCGTCTGTTTCAGGAATATGACATTATCTGGGCATGATTACTTGACTCAGAACAATTACCTGCTTTTAAGGATGGTAATTTAAAAGCAATAAGCTTCTGATACTTTTACACGTCACTCACAACAAGACAGCTTTTTAAATCCATCCATCCTCTTAACCACTTTTTGAGTCCAGGGTTGAGGCTGTGAGGGTGAGGCTGGAGCCTATCCCAGCTGTTCAATTCAATTCAGTTCAATTCAATCTGTCTTGTACAATAAACAAGTACAAGACAAATCTCAGAACAAAGTTATAAAAAGCTGCTTTTGCTGAACTTAAATATTCACACTTGTAACATTGTATTAGGTCAGGGGTGCCAGAAACTCGCTCACCAAAAGGTGCCAGTGGATGGCTCTGCAAAGTGTGAAAAGCTGCAGGAGGAGTAGGAGTGCATAATTTTTTACAGAAGACTAACTACATTTGTAAACACTGAGACATATCGTTAAAATCACACCTATTTTTATTTAGACATCTCAGGCTGTTCATAAACTGTTGAATACATTTGAAATACTTTTACTTCTTTACACTGAAAAAAGGTGAAAAAAAAATTCAGATGTAGTTTTTTGCAGTGGTTTTACTGGCCAGGCCCACTTGAGACTGAATTGGGCTGGACGTGTATCAGGCAAAATGACTACAAGTTGGCAACACTTTTTAAAATGATTCCAGCTTTTTTATATGCAAAACACATCATAAGCCAATAAAACCAAATGCTTTGGCACAGACTAAACTACACAAATGTCTTTAAAATTAGCTTTGCTATGATAAAATTTTATGTTCAATAGTGAATTATTGGTTACACATTAATAACTGACCTGTGGACCTGTTATGCCTTTTCTTACTTTCTCTTACATATGTACTGTTATGATAATGGATGCTTACATCAAACATGGCACGGGCTTCTGCCCCACTCAGCCCCCTTTAGTTGAGTAGGTTTGTAAATCATGCAAAGCTACTCTAGTAAAGTCCAAAAATTAAAAAAGAAATATGGAGACAGAAATTAACATAAAACATCCACTTTAAGTAATAACACTTTAGACAGTACTATATTTTATTTTGATACTTCCTCCTGCTGATAAAACCTCTGTACTTTTACTTTGGTAAAGTTTTACCTGCACCTACTGTATATTTACTGATGATAGCATATATTGCACAGGATGGTATACCTACTTTTATTAAAATAAACAAGATCTGAATACATCCTGAGTGACTCAGTGGTGAGTTTGCATGTTCTCCCTGTGCCCATGTGGGTTTTTTTTTTTTTCCAGGTGCTCATCTTCCTACCACAATCCAAAAACATGCATGTAAATCAGTGATTCTAAATTAGTTGTAGGTGTGGATGTGAGTGTGAGTCTTTTCCTCTGTTAGCCCCTATAATTTAAGACCAAACATCCAATGTAAAACAAACCTGTCTAACATAATAAAAGCTTTCATGTCATCTGACTTTAGGTGAACTGGCCAAAAGGGACAATGACCAAAAACTTACATAATGTAATCTGACCCGGGTGTAGACACCAGACCTCCCCTGCAGTGGGTGAGCTCAAACATTGTTCTGTTTTAGAAACAAAAGAATTCAAAGTGACATCTGGCATTTTGATGGTCAAAACTAACCTATTTTAATTATTAAATTATTTTTAAATCATGTACACTCATGACTTGAGGCCACTTAAAACAATGTGGCATGAAATATGAAATTGAACACAAGGTCACTAGCTGACTGTGCGGGAGCAGCAAACAAGGGCTGAACGTACAGCACTTGATAGCAGTTGACCAAAAATAAGGCTACTTCATGGAAAATACATGGGGGGGTATTTATGTTATAGTAAATTGTTATTTTATAAAAAATCATTTTAAATAAGCAATAGTATCAAGCACAACATGAAAATGAATATTCAAACTTATTCAGGGGCCATAATCACCCTTTAAACCTCTCAGATGTGTTGCATAATGGGCTTGTTTACATTTGTTTTATCTAGGGACGAGAGAATGGGTGTGCGTAGGTCTGATGAGGACCCAGTCGGAGATAATAGAAAGTGTGGGAGGGAGGGCACACAAACAATTTTTGCTGAGCTGTCCTCCTGTACGTTTGAAATCAAAGGTCTCCCATGTGCACCTTAAGCCATGAATCAGACATTACTTTAATGTCTCGGTTAGGTTTGGTTATATTTTGTAGTTTGTTCGTTTTTTTTTTGTTTTTTTTTACTGTCACCAAAGCTATAAAAAGACTGATACCAGCAAATAAATGACCCTACAAACAAATCTTTACTGCATGGGAAAAAAACAAAAAACAAACAACAAGCAAATATTAAAACTGTTATTCCTAAAATACTCACTAGAGCATCAAATTTGTTTTCGTCCATGGCTCAAAATAACCCCTAACAAAGGCACAATTTACTCCTGTTTGAGCAGTGCTTGCTAGAAAATTATTTAGTCTTTCATTTTTAAAAAAAGAATGTATAAGGGACAAAAGGTGCTTGAGATTCACAAACAAGCTGGGAAAGTTGGGGAGTACGTTTACATATACAGAAGAGTATTAGGGACAATGAAAAAAAAGTGGGGGTCGTGACTTTTGACTTTGATTTTGACTTTAATCTCAGATTTCTTTTCTCTCAGAATTTGAACATTAATCTGAGATTAAAAATCAGGATTCTGAAAAAAAAAAAGTCATGACCCCAAAATATTTTTTTTTAGTGGCCTTAATCCACTTTCATATAGATAAACTGAGGGAAAAAAAAGAAGAAGAATTATGGGACAGAAATAAAAGTGATGATTTCTGTCATCCAACTTGTGCCAAACCTAAAAACTATATAGGCTTTGGAAAAGCGAGACAACAACATACGAAAAATATTATAATGATAACAAATCAAGTAAAATAAATCACTGCTACCCTTAAAAAACAAACAAAACAACAAAGAAACAAACAAAAAGAAAAAAATTAACATCAAAACATAATGAAATGCTTTTTTACAGTCTGGGATTAGGACTAGGTGATTAATCCAACCAGGGTGAAAGAATTTTATTTCCACTCTAAATTTTCATAAATGTTAAAAAAAAAAAAAGGGGGGGGGGGGGTTATTTTTTAAGACAAAGTTATTGTTACAAAGGTCTTCACTCAGGTTACAAAACCAGCAGGGTCAATTAATTAACAAAAATATCTGAGGTTGAACACTTGCATTCTAAATAACCTTTAATTTCATTCTTTTTTCTCTTCATAGAGTTGATTTTTTTATTTTTATTTTTTTTTAACTCCCTATGGACAAATAATCCAACCCTGCTTTGGCGGAACAGCCAAAGGTTTTGCGAAAAGGATTTATTGTTGTGTAACTCTGAAACTCAGGTCACTTTAGGCTGAAAGAAATCTCTAGCTCTGCTCTGCTCTGAAATCAAAATTAGATCTACCGATCAAATGCTGTATGAGCACGGCAATAAGATAAGATAAGAAGAACTTTATTATTCCTGGGGGAACTTCTTGTGCCTTTTACATGCTCAGTGCAATAAAATAGAAATAGAAATAAGAATATGAAAATATAAATAGAAGCAGAAACAGAAACACTGGGTGTAGAGAGTCACAGAAAGGACACTTCAGACTAACTAACTTCAGTATGGAAAGTATCAAAACAAAAATACATTTTAAACAGCAGCATAAAACACAACTATTAAAAACAAGATACAAATAAAAGGAAACATAGTTGGAGTATAAATATAAATATGTACAGTGTCTCACATGTGAGAATAGTAGTGCAAATAGGCAGAAAGTGACACAATGTTAATAATATCAGTGCTATCATCAGATGAGGTAAGATAAGGTAACACAGAGAGAGAGAGAAAAAATTACAGATAATACTACAATCCTCTTACTCAGTAAAGAAGAGATGGATTGGTGTCAGGTGTTAGAAAGTGTTGTTATATGTGTGTAAAGTTTTAACATGTCTGTAAATGTCCCTCATACAGAACAGGGAGGACTTATACAGTCTAACAGCCACAGATCTCCTGTAGTACTCCTGCACCTCATTACTGCATGTGCTGTGGAGACCAATCAGGGAGGCAAACGTGTGGTGGGATGGATTGTCCATGACGCTGAGAAGCTTCTTCAGCATCCTCCTCTCACACACCTCCACCAGAGTCTCAAGTTCTACTCCCAGAACTGAACCAGCCTTCCTGATCAGCTTGTTAAGTGTGTTGGCATCAGCTGCCTTCACCCTGCTGCCCCAGCGCACTGCCGCACACTGTCACTCACCACAGAGTGAGTGACAATAAGACAGGGATTTTCAAACTGTGATTCATGATTATGGACCATACTGGCATCCTGACATACATCTATTACTGGTGGCACATTTAAGCATTTTAGAAAATGATATAAATGTTCTGATCAAGTTACAGGGCACTTTTTTTTTCTTGCACCCAACTCCACCTAATTAGAGAGGATGTCTAGATTAGATTAGATTAGATAGATACTTTATTCATCCCCAGGGGAAATTCACACATATCTATATGTAGAAAAGTCCACATTTAGGTTCCATTTATTTTATCCTATCCTTTAGTACTACAATCCATAGCTTAATCGTAATTAATACAATTTAGCATATTATCAAGTAAACTCTCCTGAATGTGAAGCCATGCCAGTGGGCATCTTAAAACAGAAAACAGAGTGATAGTCAAACTTCTTTTTAAATAACGACAGAAACCTTATGCATATCTAAGAAAGGTCATAAGGCCTTCCTTTGATTGCAGATGCAAGATGAATTCTACCCCACTTCTTTACTGTATTAGTGTCTCAGTAAAGATGGAAAAACATGCCAATTTCTTACTTAGGTCACAATGATCTAAAAATGAATATTCTCCTCAGACTGCTCTACTAATTTCACCAGCACCTAGAAAAAAACATGCCTTAAAAATACTACATCATGGTTGATTACCATAGTATCATAACAGTAAACTGACAGTTGGGACATATATTGCTTTTGGAGCTTTCCAATCTAAGTCCAGGTCATTTATAACTAAGGCGAATAATATTAAAACACAGCTGTTTTCTTTTAGGTCTGCCACCTAAAAACACAACCATGGACATGGGAAGGTCCAAGCAGATGTATAAAGTTTTTTGTTCTGGCTAGAAAATACAGGTACTACAGCTTCCTCCCACAGTCCAAAGACAAGCTTGTTAGATTGGTGATTCTAAATTGACCGTAGGTGTGAATGTGGGCGTGCATGAATGGTTTTCTATCTCACCATGTGTGCCCTGTGATAGACTGGCTACCTGTCCGGCATGTACCCACCACTTGCTCAGTAACAGCTGGGATAGGCTCTGGCCCCCCTAACCCTGAACTAAATAAGGGGTTAAGTAATGGATGACTAGAAAATGTGTTTAATTTAATTGGATACATGAATACAGCAAATTTATGGATGTATGGTGGCCTCTGATAGACCCCTTACCCAGAGATCTGAGAAGTGCCATCCATATTGGGCATACTAGCTTAAAAGGCTGAGTTGCCTGTACACAGCAGTGTCTGAGCGATGGTGAGATACTGCTGTGTCTTGACAGTGTAAAGAAATGCTATTTAATGTATACAGTTGAATATTTATCGTTCTGTAATGAGTTCTGCTTACCTCATTCTTTTTCATCAGTATTTTTGCTTCTTCTCCTTAGCACAGGTCTGGGATCAATGTTGCGATAATGTACTATAATGCAAATAATACTAATAAAAATTAGATCACAGAAAGGTGCACTCAGGGTTCTGCAGCTGCCAAAGTGCTTCTTAAAACGTTTCTCAAAGATTGAAATCAGGTTTGGAGAGCTCCTGACAATAACTGTGCAGTCCACACTGAAAAAGTAGACATTTTGAATTTGGATGCAAACTTCCCTCAGACCTACTCTAGTATGGACGAATCCTTGCTCTTTCCTTGGTGCCACAGGACTCCAGTTCTATTTGGGTTTCTTCAGACTTGACTATACACATCTCTTCATCACCAATGTGATGCTGGTGTTGGTGGGGAGCTTGGTTCCAATTTAGAGCCATAATTCACATTTTCAGTTGAAACAAAATCATGGCAGATAAAATCGATAAAATTGTATAAAATAAATAGCATAAAATAGTTTTTTGCACAAACAAGGTGATTCCCAAAAACTTGCATGGTGTGTGTCCTTAAAAAATTTAAGGAAGGAGGGCAAAAGAAGAAGTGGCAGGCCTAAACAACTATCTACAGCAGATGAACAGTCATGCCATGAAAGTCATGTGCTTAGGAAATAGGGAAAAAAATCAAGCAAAGACCTGACACAGGACCTGAGAGATGAATCTGACCCTTCAGTTGATCTGAGACTGCTCACTGAAGCCTCATCAGAAATGGTCTCAGTGAAAGGGTGGCTGTCTTAAGAAAAGCAAACAGAGAGAAAAGGCTGAGGTATGCCAAATTAAACAAGAACTGGACTGAAAATCAGTGGCAACAGGTGTCATGGAGAAACTTTTGGTTCAAATCATCATCAGTATGTATGGAGGAGGTCAGGAGAGAGGTACAACAGTGAGTGTCTACAGCCATCTATAAAACACAGTGGAGGCTCTGTCATGGTTTGGGGCTGCATTTCAGCCAGTGGTGTTGGAGATCTTGTCAAAATTTATGAAATTAGGAGTGTAGAAAAGTCCCGTCAGATTTTAATCCACCATGTAGTACCATCTGGAAAGCGTCTTTGCGTGATTGACAGTGATTCCAAACACACTGCATTAAATTCATATGTGGATAGAAAAACACACAATGGAACATCATCAGTCATGGATTGGCCTCCCCAGAGCCAACATCCAAAGAAGAGCTTTGAATGTCCTTCAAGAAGCCTGGAGAACTATTCCTGAAGACTGCTTAAAGAAATTACTAGATATCTTGCCTCAGAGAGTTCAGACTGTGTTGAAGAATA
>VUQI01060387.1:0-36861 GCA_015106735.1 Paratilapia polleni | reverse complement strand
TTAAGGGGAAGACTGGTCAAAATTGATGGATCAGTGGATATTTCGATGGTAAACAGATAGTGGGATGGTTTTCTTTTAAAGGTTGACTTTAGGTGAAGGTTTACGTGAGGCTTGGCTCTAATGATAAGGTTGTAATGGATTAGTTTAGAAGCTAATTAATCTATTATCTAAAGGCCAAGTATATAACTACACATGTGTTTGTGAGAGAGAGTGTGAAAGTCTTTTATATCACAAATTCTTTAACCCCCAAACAAGCACAAGAAGAAATTATCTGAAATTTATTTTCAATTTGTTTGGGTTTTTTTTTTTTTTTATACCAGATAACGTTATGTTGGAAATCTGCCAAACAAACTGCAGATTAAATACAGACAACTATTTACAAAAAAAAACATTTGACAAAGCAGCTCTGATTTGCAAAAAAGTACACAGACAGCAAACAGCTCAAGCATGACTGTGCACTTTGTTTTCAGATACCAGGTCCACTGTCAGCTTTTGTGTCTCTAACTGAAAGTTTAACTAGAGTGGGCATCAAGTTTTCATTGCATACAACCAGTTCCCACTTTATTAGATACCATCTAATGAAACTGAGTCCATAACATTACACTCCTGCAAAAAAAGTTTTTTTTTTAAATCACTGATATAAATGAGGTAGACAACATATTAAAACAGTTAATTATAACACAACATAAAACCAACTGCACTACATACTGCATCTGCAAACAATCCTAAATTTCAGTTAAACTTCTAAAACAGTTTGAGAAAGAAACCTAACATTATTATCTTCAGTCTGTTAGAGCGTACTAGATTTTAAATGTGTTTAGGTAATAAACTGGCAGCTCACTGTACATCTTTAACCTGTACAATGCAGATTTAAGTGAAAAGCATTTGTTTGTGGAGTCTTGATTATTCAGATTTGTAGTTTCACTTAATCACACACAGAGATTTTCACATTCAAAATGCAGTTTATTGAAAAACTTGGCATAATTTCAGGCTGTTTCGAAGACTTTTTTATACTCAGGGCTCAGCGCAGTCATACTTGGATGATTTAACTGCTGGAAAATTTCAAATCACTGCAGAAAGTTGACCCTGTCTTGGCATTTCAGGTCTTTTGAAGCTTGAAGTAGATTAAAATAAACTTTGAGGGGTCAGTAATTTCAACCACAACTTCTACTTCTTCTTCTTTTTCTTTTTTTTTAATTCACTCAGAAAGAGAGTGCAGACGATGCTTAGCTGATTGGACGCCTCAGGGAGAGAAATGTTTCCTCTTTAGCCAGGACAGAGCCGACTGGATCAGCAGCCAGTACCACTGCATGGCACTGGGGGGCATTATGGCCATAATAAGGACAGAGGAGGAGCAGGTGAACACTCACACGCATACACACTGCTCTGTCCACCTTCTCTGTCCTGTCATTTCCTGGATATATTTATTCATCAAACACATAATAAGCATTAAAATAACATCACTGGAAACCTTCTCCTCTCACACATCTTCTTCTCTTCATTAATGATCTATTCAGCCTCTGTCTAACTGTAAACATTTGAGATGCTTTTCCTGAAATGTACTATCTCTTGGACACACTTTTCGACATGCACAGACTCACACCGCCAGGGAGAGAGGTTAAGAATAGATTTAAGACCTCTATGAAATATGGAGACGTCTGCAGGAGCAGCCGCTGCTCGAGGTCATCTGAGGTTTTGTCTTTCACTCTTTTACTGTACATGTGACACAGTTTGCGTCCTTGATTTGTCACCAACAAAGATGATGAACTAATTCTAAAGCAAAAGGGGAGAAAATAAAGCTTTTCTCTGCAAAATGGTAACATTTGACGTTTTTCTCAGGAGTTTCTGTGGGAAAAGGCCCAGAGTCTCAGCCAGGGGGACTCATACTGGCTCGGCCTGAGGAGCAGCGGCGCTGACGGTGGCTGGCAGTGGAGCGATGGCTCGCTGCTGGAGAGTGGACCGCAGTGAGTATGATGACAGGCATCAGGAACAGGAGGAGATGGTGTCAGACAGTGGTGGAGGGACAAACCAGGCTCATGAGGTGATGAGCCAGGACACACTGATCTCTCTTCCTAAAGTTTGTCTCAGGTTGATGTTGCAGGATCAGCTGTCAGGACACAAAACTATGAAAAGACGTGTTATTAAAATTTATGTGTCCCCATCCATAGTCAAACTTTCCTTAAGGTCGAAACATAAAATACAGTCACATTCATTGTACTGAGCCACTTTAATGTCATCTGTTATATTTTGCTTTCATTTAACTATTTTACTTTGTTGTATTCCCCTTTTAACAGTGTTATTGTGTTTTATTTAGGGTTTTTTTCTTTTGTTTTTTTTTAACTTATTGAGCTCCATTATTTTATTTTACATTATTTTCTTCTTTTTAATTGAGCCCCTTTCTTTTGTGTAATTCATACCTTATATTCATTCTGTCAGTATTTTATCAGATTTTTTTTTTCATACTGTTAGGATATACTATTAACACTGATCAGTCACAACATTAAAACCACAGCTGAATATTGTACAGCTCTGACCAACACCAACTCGGTGTCCTGCACCGAGACTTTGGCTAAGATCCTCTGTGACCTCTGGGTTGAGGGGAGGGGTCTATGTGTCACATACCAAGGATGCCCAATCAGATTGAGATCTGGGGAGTCTGGAGGCTGTGGTCAGCGCTTTGGGCTCCTTGGAGCTGTTCCTCAGCAGTTTTTGCAGTGTGCCGGGGCACATTGTCCTGCAGGGGGAAGATGCTGCCTTCAGGGAGTGCAGTGGAGTGGGTGCTTGGTCGGCAACAACGTTTATGTGGACTCAAGGTTTCAGTAAAACACAACTTTGTAGTAAGATAATCAATGTTAGTCACCTATGGGTGGTTAAATTGTTGTGGCTGATTAGTGTACATACTGTCTATGCAGACATCTTACTGTACTTGAATTCATAATTTCTTTCTACTTTTTTCTGCATTCTGTGTCTCTTTTTTAGTGTTAAGTGAGATTTGCAAAGCAGCTGAGATTTTCACCACTAAACAACCTAACCATAGTGTCTTCCCACTTTGGATTTACTGTCATGTGAGAGGATTAAAAGACAGTGGCAGTGTTTTAATTATGAGTATTAGCGTATGGAGGAGTGTCGGTTGCCATAGTAACAGATTAAAGTCTGTGTCGCAGGTTTTGGGGACATGAGCCGGGCGAGAGCAGGGTGGATCTGTGTGGTCGACTCACCCCGAGAGACGTGTACAGCAGGAGCTGGTTCACCTTCAGACGCTCCAACAAGCTGAGGAGGATCTGTGAGAGAAGGCAGGCTTCTCTGCAGTGACAGGAAAATATCTTGTATAGCAATTAAACATTTTACTCACCAAAATCCCTCATGTGTTGTCTGTGCTTTCTTGGGGTTTTTTTCCCCCTGATAAAACTGATACAAGAGTCACGTGCTCCTGCTCAGTAGAGATGGAGTAGGGAGCTCTCAGATCTCTGTTAACACTGGATTAGCAACAGATTTATAACAGATCCATAAACTAGTCGAGAGCATCATTCAGGACCCCACACAGATGCTCTTTCCTGCTTTTCAGCGTCTACCCTCTTGGGAGGTTGTTGCACAAGGACACTAAGGTTTATCCTAGTAGCTGTGCATCTCTTGTTTTTTTTACTTCTTGTTCATATTGTCACTCATATATTCACTGCTAATTTGCAGAAGCTGAAATTTTCTACACATTTCTATCATGTACGTTGACCTTTTTAAGGAATGTGAATTGTAATGTTAATTTTTATTATATTTTATGTCATTTAACTATATTGGAGCCTTATAAAGCCTTAACACTCGGAGTGGTCAGTAAGACTAAAAAAGCATTATATGAATGCCAGTCCATTTCATTTTCCACATTGTGCAGACCATCATGATGTGACATTATCCTGCACTTGATTATTTATTTTTTAATTTAAGTTTTATTTGATTTTATATGTTTTGCTTTGTTTTTTGCCTAAATGTGTGCCTCTTTCTGAAGTCTGTGTAAAATGCAATGCAACCTCCATAATTTTTTCTCACAACTACAAAACACTACACTACACAACTAATTTGCCAAATTACCCTCAGAACGTTGATATTACATAACTCACATTTAAAGCTATATTATAATTAGTGAAAAAAAGTGTGGAAAACTGAACCTTTAGATGGAAAACTGGGGGAAAGTGCACATACTTTGTTTTAATATTTCTTTTTCTCCACCTGGGCTTCACAAGGCCAGTTTTGTAAAGAACTTAACTTTAATGCTTAATATTGAAGCATGTGGGCTTTTGTGTAACATTTTTTAGGCCTGTGTTAAAATGAGCCCACAGCACTGTTGCTTTTAGTCTGTAGTTGCACCTCCTCTGTATGACCACCAGGTGGCAGTGCTGCCTTTTCAAATGTTGACTGAAGCGCTATTTTTGTTTCCCGGTATGCTTTGCGAGCGCACCATCTTTGAGAACTAAAGGACGCCGACGGTTCGGATAATAACGGAATTTAGCTGTGAGCGGTAAGCGGGTGTTTTTAAGGTTTCTTCTTCGTTACTAGGTCGGGAATAGTGTATTTTAAACGTGTGAGCAATTTATTGCCTTTGTTAGTTATATTTGTGTTTTTTTTTCTCTGGCAAAAAGGTTACATCGATGCAAAAGGATCAGTTGTGTCATTAGCAGACGTACACTGACAGCTGACCAGGATTAATATTAACTTTCTATATTTATCTCTAGAGATTAACGCCAGTGAATGGGTTTGTTATTTATAGTACAATAGTTTTATTTTTCACAGACGCAGCTGAACAGTTGCTGGGTAAAAAGCGAGCTTAATATCAAATTAGAATGTTATCCATTTATGCCGAACTCCATTTTTAAAAAATGGATTTTTAGTCCTTCCTCCGATATTGCTCAGCACATACCTTACAAACCACAATCGATCACCTCTTTCATGTCAGTATAATCACTTGTTAAAATCGGCACAGTATATAAATGCTTGTCGAGCGTATTACCCGTCCTGCACAGTGTATTTTATGGGTATAAATGTTGTTTTTCGTAGTCTGCGTGTACAGTTTGATATCATTTGAAGGTGGCTCACATGCTGTTGATTTTGTGCAGACCTCCAGCAGCTGAAAAATGTCAGACGCTGTCCAGGAGAAGATCAAGAACTACAGGACGGCTCCTTTTGATGCCCGCTTCCCCAACACCAACCAGACCCGCAACTGTTTCCAGAACTATCTGGGTAAACCAGACTGTCTGCTGCACGCAGTAAACATGCAGACTGATGTAAACTCTTTCATTAAATTTAAAGTATTTTCTTGTGTCAGACCAACACAGGCCCAGTTCCTTGTTTTCTCTTATGTTGAATCCAACCTGAACTTTTAACCCAAACAGGTAAAGATGGATGCAGGTTATATACCTCTGCCCTAAAGTTTTGTTTGGGTCTCTTCACTCTATGCTACAAACCACCATAATGTTTGGCTTCGGTGCGTTTACACTCATAAATGTGTGAACAGAAGAAATGCAAACCTGCTGAACGGTATGAGTCTTTCAGAACCTTCAGCTGACATTTGCTTGTTTTTTGTTTTTTTTTTCATCTTGATTTCCTCATCTATTCACACAAAAGCTCCTGAGAGCCTTTGGCATGTCTGTTGAGTATTTCTAATATTGGCCCGCAGAATTTGCTGTTTTCATTTGAGATTTATTTGAGGGTTTAAACTGCAGCGGTTAACACTTCCTAACTTTTCATTTTAGTTTAATATCCTTTATTTATCCAGGTAAAAATCTCTTTTTCAAGAGTGAAAAAGCAGAGAGTTTTACAATTAGAAACATAATTAAAGAAACAAATCTTATTACTGTATAATTTTCTTTACTTCTTAATTAAAGAAGAAATATGAGACAAGAGAACTTGACAATAGACACAACCCATGTTTGATATCATGGATGTCAATGTTAAAATCAAAGTTGTGTTGAGCCCTGTGTGAAGCAGTCCTGCTGTTCCATTGTTTCAAATGAAAACACAAAGAGTAAGACACGTCTCCTCTTATGCCAAAGAAGAAGTATGATGTTGGATCTCCTGCAGACTAACTGTACAGAGGGTACTCTCTTTAATCACTGCTCTGTTTGGCAATTGCTGTACTTCAGCTTCACATCAGACATTGATGATTCATCATCATACTTCAGCATCTCTAATGAATGCTTTTATTAATGCTGCTTCTCGGCTGATTTTCAGAGTAAAAGTATTCAAAGGTCTTTGTGGAAGTGCAGTGTAAACTCCACAAAGACACAGAGACTAAAGTTAATGAAACTGAAATGAGTGCAACCTAAAGGATGTAGGTCATCTGAATATTTGTATCTTCAAAACTGCTAAGAAGCTCCAGTAAGTGGCTGTACAGAAGTAGCACTGTCTGATTGGGCCTTGTTAGTGTTATTTCTGCAATGCCATAATCAGTGTTGCCCCAGGATGGTTGTTGGAACTGACCAATCAGGATGTTGTGATTTGGATACATGGTTGACAACCACAATCTTTTCCTAAACATAAGTAAGTAGCTTTGGTACCTAAGCCTAACTACAGCTGATTTTTTTTTTAGAAATAAGAAATAAGAGGTTGCTAAGTGTAAAAATAATAATTCCACAACTGCTTTTCATTTCACACTTGAGTCAAAAGACAATCTCATGAGTGAAAGTTCTGTGTTTGATCCAGACCTCCAGGGCTGAAACAAAACTGCACTTCTTCTAATGGTCCCTGGAGGCTGGCTCCAGAACTGAGTCATTCCCACAGGCTCGCATATTAAAATGTCCAACTTAACAGCTGAAATAAACATGTTTATTTCCTGGTGCAAAGAACGTTTTACTTTCTGTGGAGAATTTTTTTTTTTTTCTAACTCTTCCATCTGGTTACTGGAGTTAGAGGCGTGTCCGTTTTGATTGACAGGTGAGCCGACTCAGTGAACTGTAGCAGACGACTGTCTGGTAGGTCTTGTGCAAATTAGTCACTGATCTGGACCTCTTGACCATATTTGTGCTATTGGTGTATTTTGGAGCATTTTTAATGGAATTATGTGGGGAAAAAAATATATAGCTTCAGTCCGTCCAAGACGTGCTTTACTTTTGGTGAGTTAAAATCTAGTATGTTATTAAGTTGTTGCTTAGCACTAATTAGCAGTGTCTTTGTCTGTGTATTTCACCCAGTTTGTGTTTGCAGCTTGCTAACCAAGCTTGCTAGCATTAGCTTATAACTCATCACTCCACCCTCTCGTCTAAATATGGTCACTTGTGGCTTCAAAAACCTAACATGGCAGCTAACGTTGAGGCTTCAGAGGGAGTCCAAAACCCGATGGGTGACATTGCGGTAGCTATAGCCATCTATCTGCCGTCTATGGTTTGATCTTTTCATCCACTAAATCCTCATCTTTATGTGGACTAATACACTTATTCCACATTTCTGCACTTTAGTGTGACATCACAACATCAAGTTTGGTCACTTGCACTGATGGTCCTGGAGTAACATTAATGGAAACACTGCTACGCAGATATCGGATACACCATTGAGGCACATAATCAGGCTCCTTTATCCGTGGCAGCTTAACTAATCACCGACTGGCTTTGCTGGCTGTTTATTTTCTATCTCTGCTCATCTCCCTCTTTGTGTGTTCGTCGCAGACTTTCACAGATGTAGCAAGGCTCTGTCAGCCAAAGACCAGGACACGGCTCCCTGCGAGTGGTACCGCAGGGTCTACAAGAGCCTCTGCCCCATCAGCTGGGTACGTTACACTTTTAGTACCAACAACCCCAGAAAGGTCCACGTGAAATAGATTACATTCTCTGTGCCTCAGCTGCAGGTTCATTTGCCACTCCAAACTGCCCAGATGCTCGGTTTTATTTTCTTAGTGACCGATTTCATCATTTAACACCTGCTGTGAGCAACCATAACAACACAAATGTCTGACACAATAGCTGTCTTTTTTTCACTCCTTATTTCACATTTATCATCTACCAGCTCTACATTTAAAATTGCTTACTTGTGTGTCATGGTGTAGTTTCCACTTTAGGCGTGAATATATTTGTCTGTTTTTGAGTTTCTCCTGTTTCTCTCCTACAGGTTCAGAAATGGGATGATCAGCTGGAGGCAGGAAGCTTCCCCGGGAAGATTTAAATAAACGTTGCTCCTCATCGAATTTCTCATCTTAAAATGTTAAAGTGAAATATTCTGATATTTCTGTACAAAAACATCATAATAAACTAAATAATGTCACCAGGAATCATGTTTGACTTGTGCTGATTTACAGCTGACAGTTATCATGGTTGTTATACTAAAACTATAGTTACAGTCAAATAGTTGTTTTTACTTAGAAAGGTTCTTAATCGACTGAAGTGTCTGTGGCAGCCATTATAACAGCTGTATGAATTAAATAAGGAACAATAGTTGCTGGTACAGTTGTGTGGTGGTTTGCACTGTTGCCTCACATCAACAAGGTCCTTGGTTCAGGCAGCCTCTCTGTGCAGAGTTTGCATGCTCTCCCTGTGCCTAACATGCATGTTAGGTTAACTGGTGATTCTAAATTGGCCATAGGTGTGGATGTGAGTGTGAATGGCTGTCTGTCTCTCTGTGTTAGCCCTGTGATAGATTGGCAGCCTGTCCAGGGTGTACCCTGCCTCTTGCCCAGTGACAGCTGGGATAGGCTGCAGCCTGTTCACACACCATCAGACAGTTAATGAAAACAAATCCTCAATATAACTTATGCAGATCATGATGGAAACTACTGCTGCTTTCCATCTTATGCCATAACTTGCTGATATATACAAATTTTAAACTTTCACAGGCAACCTAAACATTGCTTTATTAAAATCTGCTTCTTATGAAGTTGTCTCCTTGTGTAAAGCATTTTGTAATGTGCTCTATAAATAAAGCTAATGAGTTCAGATAAAAATGGTCAAAGTAAAGTGAAGGTTGGGATGTAACTCAGTTTGAGTTGGTTATAACCTCAGTTTAAGTGTTGCTGTATCAGTGGTCTTTAGGATTATCTTTAATTAACTTGATTTCAGAGCTGATAAAGGCAGGAGGTAAAATGGATCATCTTTTCAGCTGGAATAGAAAATATAAGTGGACAGCAGTTTGAGCATCATTTCTTAATACAGAATTTAATTTCACTGTGACTGGTAAGCTATATTCTTTTTTATAGCAAGCAAGCCTCGGTAATAAGTGATATTTTTCACTTGGATGTCCAACATTTATACAACCTGCATAAAACCTTGAGAGCATGTGGGGAAGTTTATCTAAGATGTTCTTTTTGTAGTCCATTTTCAGAGCTTTGTAGTTTCCACACATTATTAAGGCACCTTGTGTGCAGTCACATCCTCTGTGCACCGAGTCCCTCTGAATTCTTCTTCATACCTTTCCCACCTTCCCCTCGAGACATTTTCCATGGAGGTCACGGAAAAAGTTATTAGCAGAAGACATAACATTTTTTGGACTATTCAACCACAGCATAAAACAATGTGAGACAAAACATTTTACTTAACTGAAATTAAAGTGTGTTACATCTTGAAAATGTTGGGGGGGGCTGAAACATACTGTGTAATTACAAAATCAATAAAATAAAGTTAATTTGGTCAAATTTATCAACAAAAGAAGTCTGAGGAGGCTTTGGTGCACATTTCTTGAAAGTGAGATGTCTACAGGACTGTGAGTTCAGTACTTTACACATTAATACTGAAACTAATAAAAACTTTATTAAACATTTTTCACAAAAAGAGAGAGAGAGAAAAGCCATTTTGGAAATGCAGCTCAAAATGACTGAACTGAAAGCAAAAAAAAAAAACATTTTGGTGAAATCTGCCTTGAAAAACAAATTTCAACATTACTTCAAATATAAAGCTTGATTTTAGGTTATGAATTTGCTACCAAAAAAAGACACTTTCATTCTGAAAAGCCAAAGCAACACACCACTCTTAAGTCCGATGTCTCCAGAGAGTACCTAAGTGGCCGGATATTAAATATTAATCTGTTCTCTTTAATTAGTATGTAGTTAAGGCTGCTTTTAGTGGTTATGGCAATCTGCCAAGACGTAAAACAGATGGTGATTTATGGGCTGAGGTCAAACAAGGAAAGACAGAATCATTATTTTTGTATTTGAGTCCCAAATGAATCAAGATAAAAGTAAAGGAGAGAATGAAGAAAAAGGTATGAGTTTCCCACATTTCATGGTTAAAAGAATAAAGATAGGTGATGGCAGAAGATATGTGTGCACAAGGGATCATTTAACCCTGAAAAATGAGTTGTATATAGTTTATATAGCCAAACACACACACTGTAGAGCAAGATAGAAGGGATCCCTCTTCTGGGAAAGATAGACATGCGATAGATGTTGTAGCAGTAATGTGTGTATAAAACTAACAGGAAGAAAACAGTACAAAAAGGACAAATCATAAGAGTGGAAGCTGAGGAAACCATCTCACCACAAGGTCCATTTAATGGTGCTTTACATCATATCACGTGATCTTCATCAGCATATGAAGTCAACTCAGGTGTCATGCAAATGTTTATTTCATTTTCTTTTTATTGGCACTTTAAGCTCTTATCATCCATGCTGACACTAAAATATGATATTTAACCTTTATTTTTGACTTTAGAGGAAAAAAAGAAAAGTGTTTTTATTCATTTACTGCGAGTAAACCCTTTATATGATGCTCACAAGCTAAATATCTGAGGTCATGTGCACTGCAGGTTTTTACAAACTCACTGAGGCAGAAATATGTTATGCCCATTGCATAATAGTTTTACACAAACCCCTCCTGAGGGAATCAGCTGATTTTTTTTTTTTTTTTTTTTTTTTTTTTTTTTTTTTTTTTTTTTTTTTTTTTTTTGTATCTTTGTCACGAGCGAATCATAAGCGTGAAGGAACTACAGTGCGTGCATGAATTTGACACCAATTCGTGCTGATACGTTTTCTCTCCTCTTGCTTAACAAATTGTGACTGGATGTTCATGAATTACAAAGTTTCAAAAGTGACGGCCTTGCTACACATGGAATATCCTCTAGGCGGCACCATGGGCTGTTGCCCTGGCAACTGCCCGCCTTGCATCAGCATCTGCAGCATCAGTCACCCCGCTGCTTCTCTCAAGGTCGCCAGCGAGGGGCATCATGGGAATCCGAGGAGGACACCAGGACGAGAGGGGGGCAGGGTGGGAGAGGGGTTCACAATCGTCATCCCGATCACGTAACCTCACTCCGCGCATGCGCCTACTCTTTCGTCAACTGAGCTGACCAACTAACCGAAAAAGGGCTTTAACCATAATAGGACATAGACGCCGCCTCGCCTCACGAGATGATGCTCGGCAGTCATGGCTTTCTGCACGTAAAACGCGGAGGGGGCGGAGCCGCATCACGGTATACCTGCGTCCCCGTTTCTCATAGGCTGGCGTAAAACGAAATAAATAATAAAAACAACTACGTGCGGTTACGTGCGGTTCCCCTCGCAACTCCCCGTATGAATTAGCCTGTGTGAGAAAAGAAGGGAGGCACTGCTGCAAAAACCGACTGCAGCTCCTCTGTCCGAACCGGCAGTCACGACAGGTGAGAGACCTTTATTTGTCCGCTTTGTGCACGCGTTTGGGGGCTTTTGGGGCAAGCAGGGGGTGGGAATAATCCAATGCTTGCTCCAGTGTGACCGACATTAGGCCACAGAAGTAAAAAGAGGTGAATTTTATCATTTTTATTTACTTTCTTAGCTTTTAATCTGCACTATAATCGCATGGCACTGATTACTTGAGATCTGTTTTCTCATGGGAAATGAGGGGAGAGCGGTCGTGTCCTCCCGGGTGGAGCCGGTCTCTGGTTTGGTACCACGGACAGCGCCTAATGAGATTTGCTCCTTTTCCTGCAGTTATCAGCACCGACGGGCAGGACCTGCGAAGCTTTTTAAACACCACCTGAAGCTCCCAGCTCCTAGCTCCATCCTACAGTTTTGAAATCCTAAAATTTGCCCGGTGATCGCCCAGATAGACTTCAAAAGATGGAGACGCAGGCAAGTGATTTATTTTATTTTTTATTCTCTTACTCTGTGTGACCCACATCCAGAGAGAGCTCGTAGGACGAATCGGGCCTTCTGCTCCAGTTTTCATTTAATGAAATGCTTGAAGAACAGATGAATAATCGCTGCAGCTAAAAGGTTTATTCTTAATACGGCATGTTTTATATATAAAGTTGGTGTCTGAGCTGTGTGGGTGGTATCAGCCTTTATGTGTGCCATGGCATCTCAGTGAGTCATGCATGAGCACTGCAGATGTGTGTCAGAAATGCATGAGAGGAATACCATGTATATGACTGTGATGGGTGTCAGCACGCCTGCATTCATTTCTGATATTGGCTATAAGTCTGTTATCAATAGCAGTGGCTGACTCTGTACGACTTAATGTTTCTTCTGTATATTTATGAAGAGTGCTTAACAATAAGAGGAAGAATTGGATGATTGATTGTTCTACTTTTAATTTTCCGTGTTATTACAGTATTCTTAGCCACAAGAAAATGTCCTCCCAAAACTTCAACATAAATATAAATTACTTCACATTCAGGCACTCTGACAACCTGTTATAGGCTGTGATAACCAGAAAGTATTTAAGAGATGCACAGCCTTCAATTTAAATGTCAGGTTGAAGTTAAATGGATTTTTGTTGAGAGATTCTGCAGCATAAATTAAGCTTTAAGTCCCCTTTTTAAAAATACATTTGCTTACTAATGACTCTGTATGGCTTGCTGCTTGTACAAATTAGCAACAGATCAATGCAAACCTCTCACAGCCATCATCAGGCAAAGAAAGGAAATCATTTCCCAGAGTGGAAAAAATGAAGCAGGTGCTCCAAAATTATGGTGGTTTTTGCACCTGAACTGCTTTATAGCTCTAAGCCAGACAGCCCACATATCACCAGAATAGCAACTGATATTTCTAATAAACCTTTAAATTGTGAAATCAGTTCATCTGTAATTATCTGTAGAAATTTTACTAGGAAAATCAGTGGAACGTAGTTTAAGTCATACTTTTATTAAGGTTTGACACAAAAATAAGAAAACAAATCTTATGTCCCGAAGAAAATCAGTGCTGTGGTAGAAAATATGCTAAATCATAAAAACAGCAGGTTTTTATTGGTTTAGCTCTACTTCCATTCTTGTTTGAAACAAAAATTGAAAGACAAACATGCTTTTTTGTTTTAAATGTAATCTGAAAGTTTTTTTTCCCACATTGAAAAAATGCAGTAAAATGGGGGAGGGGGAGGGGTATGCAGTTATATATTGACAGTAATAAACTGTTTATGCAGATTACAGTGGGAATACTCATAAACAGTATAATATCAAGAAAACAGCTAGTAGTATTTTGCCTTTTTTCATTAACAAACTTCTATTATTGATGATCACAGTAGGCACATTGTAAAATAAACAGTTTAATAATGGCTAGTTACACGTACTTTACTGTAATTTAACTGGGAAATTTGGTTAGGTCAGTCCATAAAGCAAAGGAGGAAATGTTTTCTAAAACACACTTATAGTGAAAAAGAAACCTTTTAATTGTTTCTGTACGTGAATACTACTAGCAATATGATGACAGACTCCAGAGGTATTGTGTTTTCAAATATTTAGCAACTCAAATATTTATGAGTCACCTTATGTACATACTGAAGGGATTATAGCCTTGCTTTGATGTCCTCCTTCTGGCCCACCCTCCTCTGACTGCTCATGGAGATTATTGACCTGCTTGTCAAAAAACTACCTGACAGCTGTGAGACCTTCACTGAATCCATCACTATGTACAGATCAATACATTCACCCTTCCTCCTGGTCATCCTCAAAAGTCCAGTCTTCAGGGAGTCTCATTTTGGTTTTGGTTTGTTGCAAATGTAGGTCAGATGCAGTCACTGTATTTGTGTGTGCATGCACGTGTGCACACCTACACGTAGCACTGCTGTGGATTAGAGCTACTTTAGTGAATGAGACGCTGCGGCACCGTGGTTACTTTAAGCCCATGTCAATAAAACTGTCACCTCCAGGCTGTTGCCATGGAGATGAAGAAAAGAGGGGGGTGGAGGAGGGGCAGCTATGGACCTTCTTGGTTGTATAGAGAGAAAGTTGGAATGAGAAGTGGATGCTTATTTGCAGACATTTTGTTGTAAATGACAGAAGATGTAGTATGAGTGCAGTTAAAGAGATGAGTCATCACATGACTGATACATACGTACAGTAGATGTACTTGTACCTGTAGGTTGTCTCTATGCACAGACACCAAACATATCTGTTTTCTTTTGTTAAATCTGTGTTAAAGCTGAGAGGCCACATATCAGGGTGGATTTGTGCACAGTAGGACGGTATGAGCTGATGCTGTTATCACGACGCAGGTTGCCATAGTAACACAGCAGCTGTTCAGCAAATGTGTTTGGTGCAACAGGCTGCTACCAAGTTTGTCCTTCACTTATTTAGAGTGTTTTTAGGAGGTTGATTATTATTTTTTTCACATGAAACCAGAGGTGTTTCCAAGACTTTTTTTCAGTGGGGTGTCCCCCAGTGACACCCCAACCGAGAACAAGAGCCTGGGAGAAAATCTGATCAGAAGTACAGTGCAGAAAACTGGTTTAGAAAACACTGATTTCTAGGCTCGTGTGCAGCCATGTGCTCTCATACAGGCGTATTACACGAAACACGTCACTCCACAAGAGTTTGATTATTAGCCTAATTGTTTTATATTGATTAACTGTTTTGCAAAGTGGTGAAAGAAGTATTTAGACTCTTTACTTAAGTAAAAGCCATAATTCTACCTGAGTAGCCTGATAGTACAAAAGTTTTGACATCAAAATGTTCTTAAAGTACCAGAGGTAAAAGTACTCATCACACAGAATCACATACATTATATTACTGGATCATAATTATTGATTCATTAATGTGTGTATCACTTAAGTGTTGCAGCAGGAGTAGTCTAGTCCAGTGGGGTTGGTGGTGGGGCACCATTAGGGTGCAACCCGTTGCCCCCCCTCTCTGGACACACCCCTGCATGAAACAAATGTCTCTGAAAACGGAACATTAAATCCTTCACATGTTTGCAGCAGTGAGATCAAAATGCTTGGAATCCAGTTGGATATAACTTGATAATTCAAAATGTGTTCATAAACTGATTCATTCACATAATTAAGGAGATTTTCAGCTGTTAAAATTAAGAATTTGTAACCCAGATACAGTACAGGGACCTAACAGTTTACTAATCTTCTTGATCAGAGATGTCAAAGTGAAGCTAAAGAGCAACTGTACAGACATTTAACCTTCTTATTGATCTCTATCTGAGATATTTTGGGTGTCATCACATGACTGATAAATTCTACTGAGTCACTGTGACTTGACAAAAAAAAAAAACCCGTCTCAGGTTTTTTTGTCCAATGACGGAGAGAAAGAGGAAGGTGAACTTGAGGACAAATGTAGAAAGAAGTGAGCGTGTGTGTGTGGGTGTGTGGGTGTGTGTGTCATGGGATATGGGAGAGTGGTTTACAGTCGTGTAAGACACCACACTGAGTTTCATTTTGTTCTTATGCCGTGCTAGAGGCTCTTTTTTTCTATGTCTCAGTTAATTAACTTTCAGCTGAAGTGACGTTGATGATTTCAGACAGATGAGGAGGGTTGCATTTTCAAATTCTAACTCTTTCCCTACAGAAATTCATTACAGGCTCAGTAACTGTGCGTAAAACTGCTCCTTCTTGTTACCTTCATGTTACAGCAGTTATTTAGGTTGACACTTTGACGTTTACTTCTAGGAATCCACCCTTGTATTTAAAGGCACAAACCACTGATGCCATCTTCTTCTTCTTCTGTCTTCTTTGGTTAGTTGAATCATATAACCTTCGTGTTGACTTGGAGGTCATGTGAGGTCATTTTTTAACGTGCAGGAGATCCAAGTGCCATTATTTGGTTGCCAGATCTTTGCAGATGCTTTCTAGCTTTTAAAATTGTTTGTAATTGTTGGTAAAAAAAAAAAAAAAAAAATCTTGTTTGGTACTTGAGATACAACACGTGCAGACAAATCCTTGTCCGTCCATTAGCAGACACGCCCAGAGAGAGGCTTTTAGTTGGTGGTGGCTCGAAGGATTATTGATAAGTCTAAAATGTCACCTAAATACTAAAGGAAGGGAGGAAGCAAATAGTGCACAGGCTTGTAGGCAAAGAGTGCACTTTATGTATCTCAAGAGTTACACATGAAGGTAAATATTATCTCTAAAAATGTTGGCAAATAATAACACAAAAAAACCTTTTACTTTTATTTGTTACTTTCATCTATATGTCCACTGTGTGAGATGCTGGATACACCCTCTAAGGTTTGAGAGTCTGTAGCACAGCATCACAGTTACTTATTATGGATCTCAAAACACAGCTTTCATGATGCCAGTGTTGTTGTAATCCTTCCTGTTAACAGTTCGTGGTCAGTGAAGGTCAAATTTATTAAACAGCTCTTTACTTATGTTTGAGTAATTGATCCCAGTCATGAGATTCAGGTCAAACTGGGTCACAGCAGCAGAAATTGGGCCACTGTGTCTTTGTTTCTGCTGATGTTAGTAATTCAGCGCACAGTCTGTAATGAGAAGACCCACTGCTGATGGGGCAGAACTGGCTGCTGTTTTTGAGGCCACATAGAGATGTCGATGGGCCTCAGGTGATCCGCTGCCCTTGGTACAACAATATCACAGCGAGGTCAGATAATGTTAGCATACGCTGCACTTCTCAGGATTCATTTTAGTCTGAGGGGTGTTCGCCAAACAGGACCAATCAGAGGAAGAGAGAGACATGTACAGGGATTTTGTTTTTTTGCACACTTTATTGTGTTGTTTAACTCTAAACTCATACCATGTCAATCTTCAGAAATTTGTTAAAGATTTCCAAAATTTTATGTGTTTGTATCACATGAGTATGATTTTCACATCGTTATGCTGCGTAAAAGGCAGTGAAGGGAAATGAGAGGTAGTCTGCACTCTCATACATATTTAATGAAACGTTTCAATCGAGCAAATATGCATTCAGTCCTACACCTGGTTATACCAAAGATCCTCTAGAAGCAAGTCTTGCCACTTGGCAGCCACCTTTGTAATACATCCGGGCAGTTATTTTTTGGTTTAAATAAATAGGAAGAGAGCCAGTCAGAAGGCACTTTTGGCTGCTCCCTTATTTTCCAAGGGGTCGCCACAGCGGATCGATCTGCATATTTGATTTAGCGCAAGTTTTACACCGGTTGCTCTTCCTAATGCAGCCCTCCCATTTATCCAGGGACGGGCAGTAAGAGTGCACTGGCTTGTGACCCCCGGTGGCTGGGGTTGTGTCTCCTCCTGGAATCAAACCAGGGATCTTTTGCATATGAGGTGAATGTGTTAACCACTACACCAGTCAAATCTGGCAAAAGATGCTTAAACTTAGGTAACTGTGCTCAAAATAAGAGTTAAAAAAAATAAAAATTTTACAACGCATGCACAAAGTTTCAGATTTCGTTAACATCTAAGTCCAGAGTGCTGACATGATCAAAGGCTCTGCTCCTCCCACCAAAGCACTGAAGAAGTATCATGCTAGTTCACATTATGGATATGGTAAATGAAGAAAAACAATAAATACAATTACCTACATCTTTACTACGATAATGAGTATAGAGATATGCCTGCCACCACACAGTTGAAACTGAAATCAGTGAATTATTACTCTCTTTTTAAAGGGAGCATACGAACAAACAGTAGACTACCGGAAGTGGTGTACTGCTTAAGGTCACATTGACCCAGTTTTTCATTAACTGCTGCATAATTAGTATAGACATGTAAAAATAAACAAACAGGATAATTAAAAAACTAATTGAATCATGCAAAGGAGAGGATAGTGTTTACACTTAAACAGATATCTGTCATCCGACACAACGTAAATCTTAAGTCAACTTTTTTTTTTCTGAGCTTTCAACAGTATCTTTATGTTGCCATCAGTAGATTGTATAGGATCAGACAGAAGCCAGTAATAGGACCAGGAGTTAAAGTTTTTTCATTACCAATTGATTCGAATTACTAATACTTAGCTATTACTTCCATTTTAGAGCAACAAAAAAGAACAAACCCGCCCTGATCAGTGTCTAGGTTACAAAAGCACAAACTCATCGTTATTTCTTGTGAACGTTACTGCAGCTTGATGAGGGAGAGGCGTTCGAACATCTGATCGTAATAAAGGCAGTGACGGCTCCTTTATCACACACCCTGATTTCATTAAAGAGATAAATAAATTGCATTATGAGGCCCGGTTCTGTTGCAGGAGCAGGTGGAAGGCTTCACGATTGAATTTCATCTGCATTTAGTTGATTATCTTCAGGAAGGACAAACATAAGCAGGAAAATAACTGATCACAGAGCTGCTGCTCTACCCGGAGCGAACTTGAGTTTGTTGCGTCTACATGTTTTGGTTATATCGTTTTATGTGATTTATATATTTGACTTTAAATTTAGCAACTCACTTTTAAGAAAAAGAATAGCAGTGAGATATGTGTAAGTAGCAGGTATATTTATTTGAATACAAAAATTGTGTGTGGCTGCATGTGGGTGCTTCTAAGTGTAGTCTGAGGATGAGTTCACTGTTTGATGCCTGCTATCATTGCTTATGTGGCGCTGCATCTCTGACCTGTCTGGCGTCAGCTTCGGAGTTTTATTGCATCTGTCTGCCTCCTGCAGTGATTTAAAATCTCATTATGAGCTCAGATTTCATATTTAATATCTTTGTCATCTTCTCTTATTTTGTTCTCCATACCTCTTCCTCTCCTCCTCTTCCTCCTTTCATTCCCCTTCTTTATCCCTGCAGGACAAGCAGGTAACGGGTTATCTCCTGTTCTCCCTCGCCACCTCCGTCATCGGCTCTCTGCAGTTTGGTTACAACTCAGGAGTCATCAATGCTCCAGAGCAGGTTGGTGAATATGAGCGTTTAATGTGATGTAGGTTTGATTAAAAATAAAATAAAACCAAGTTTGCACCATAGCATCTCCAGATATGAACAGCAAGTGATTGTAAAGATAAAAATCTGCAAATGCTGTCATGTGACATCACAGATCTCTCATGTTTTACAACTAAGGTGGTTTGAAAACAAACCAGAGGTAACAGAAGAGTTGTGGCGCTCACTTTGCTGCATTTTAAGAGTGGGGTTTTTAATTTTGCCCGTTTTCAGAGAACCAGCTATACTTTACATCACAATTAGATTTAGGGTATGTATGGTGACTGAGTTAGTTCAGTCAGAAATGGCTGTTGGAGAACTAAAATGTATTCAACTACATTTATATTTGATCATTAAAATGTATAATTCTACTGCTACTTTACTTAAAGCTTATCAACTACAAGCTTGTATCTCATATGTGTAATTTGTACTCAGAAAAGACATGTAAAAATATAAATTTGTGGTATGGAAACTTACATGGTGACTAGCTGGTTCCCACTGCTTTCAGTCTTTGTGAAGCTAATCTAATCACTTTCTGACTTTATCTCTGTATGAAAGACTTTTCTGCATGTTGAACAAATGCAAAACCTCTTTGAAATAAAGCAGATAAGTTATTTTCTGAAACGGTCCTGATTAAATACTCCAATATTCTGGGATTTTATCTAATCTTTTTCCCTTCTTCCATCTGTCCATCCGTCCCTGTATTCAGAAACTACGATCTTTCTTCAACAATACCTGGGTGGAGCGTTATGGCGAGTCAATCGACGCCGGGGTTTGTACCATTGTCTGGAGTATTACTGTTGCTATCTTCAGTGTGGGCGGCATGATAGGCTCCTTTAGCGTTGGTCTCATGGCCAACCGCTTTGGCAGGTAGGAAGTGAAATTTCATGACATTGTTGTACAATATAACCTGCTAACATGCAAGCTTTAGTTTCTTTAGTCTTCTTTAATAAGAAGCAAGCAATTCTGTATAAGAATTCATTTTTTTTTTTTTGTCTTTAGGACAGTTTTTTGGACATCATGTCACAGCAGTGTTTTTTTCCCTGTATTTGTTCTGTGCATTTCCTGTGTGATTCAGCTGAACTGTCACAACCCATTACTATTAATGGACTTCACGAAGCGTGTCTGTCCTGAGCTCACTGCTTTCTTCTAATGTTCCCCAGAGTTATTCCTTCATTTCTCCATTTCCTTCATTTCCTTCTAATTGTATCCTATGCTCTTTTATTTATTTACTTATTTATTTTGGTTGGTTGTTTGAGGTGAGTCTGCTGAGTTTGGCATTTTGGCCATAAATCTTTTTTTTGTGGAGTGAGTAGACCTGGGGAGTTACCAGCTAAGTGAAAAACAGGCTTTAAAAAACTACAGTACTTACCTGAATCTGAGTCCTTAGAGTGTCTTTAAGTACAATCGACCAATGAACAAGATGAAACAGCACCCATATGACACTCTTATTTATGCGTAACTTCAAGACTTAATTCAAACAATTTAAATGCATGACACGTATTTAAGTGTTCATTTGAGTGTTCATGTTCAGAGAAATTATCTATAAAGACCGAATCATGTAAGCCATCTAAATGCCCAACTTTTCTGCTCTAAACTTGGGCATTTTAACATGGGTGTTTATGGGGCTCACTTTTGGAGCCAGCCTCAAGTGGACATTCAAGGAGCTGCAGTTTTTGAGACTTCTATGTTAGCTTAATTTTTCAGCCCTGGAGGCTGGATGAAAGGCTAGCCTCGCTCTGTCCAAAGTTCTAGCATCAAGTTGTGTTCTTTAACATAAATTTTTTAAATTTGTTTTTATTATTACCATTCATATTCTTTCCTTATCCTCCTCCTCAGGCGTCGCTCCATGATCTTGGTGAACTCTCTGGCGGTGATTGGCGGCCTCCTTATGGGCTTCTGCACCATCTGCTCCTCCTACGAGATGGTGATTGCCGGGCGTCTGGTCATCGGCCTGTTCTGTGGTCTCTTTACCGGCCTGACTCCCATGTATGTCGGCGAGGTTTCACCAACCCCACTCCGCGGAGCTTTCGGCACGCTGCACCAGCTCGGTGTGGTTGTGGGCATCCTGATCGCTCAGGTCAGCAGCTCTAATAAAAGCTTCACACTAGAGATCAGCAACTAAATCTACTTGACTGCTTTAGGAAATTAATGTAATTTGCTACAGTACAGTTTTAGACTGAACTGATTATTTAATGCTGTAGGGGCTTTACCTTACAATATTAAGTGCCTTGAGGTGACAGCTGTTGTGAATTGGCACTATATAAATAAAATGTAATTGAATTGAAAGTTTATTAAGAGAAACCTCAGGCTTAGTAATAATAATGGCTAAAATATCAAAGAACTCCAAGGCACTCTCTTTTCAAATAAAATTTTAAATTAGTTTTTTTCACTCCCAGGCGGAGGCTTGTATGCCAGAACATCTTGGAGTTTTTTTTAGGTTAAACCATGCCGTGAGAATAAAGGCATTTTCTATTTTATTTGAAAAGAGAGCGCCTTTGAGTTTTTTGATATTTTAGCCTATGTGTATCCTTTCCAAAGAGCACCTAAAAATGGAAGTGGTTTGAATCCAGAAGCCCTCCTTCTCAAAAACAGTTGAAGTTTTTTAGTAATAATAATGCCTTGACTTGAAAGAACACAACCTTTAGTCTTTTGTTTTACTCCAGAAATGGCCAGGAGTGATGGTAGAGATCCCATGAGCCTTAAAACCAATCAAGCTTTTCTGTAAGTCTTACCCTGCTGTTGTGTCCCCTGGCGTTTAGATCTTTGGTCTGGAGGTTCTGCTGGGCTCGGACAAGCTGTGGCCCCTGCTGCTGGCCCTCACTGTGGCCCCCGCTGTAGTGCAATGCATCCTGCTGCCTTTCTGTCCCGAGAGCCCCCGTTTCCTGCTCATCAACCTCAAACAGGAGGAGCAGGCACGCAAAGGTACACAATGCTACTGCTACAACACACAATATGACTGCCATTTCTGCTGCCATTGCTGCTGCTGTAAATACTGACAATGCAGTGGTTCCCACAGAATTGGAGACAGGGCAGGACATGTGAATGTGCTTGTGTGTGTGCAAAAGGGGGCGTGGCCACACTTTCCTAAATGAACTGATTAATAATACAGTATAATCTTTTTGACAATAAAGCAACAATCAGGTGGCACTCCAATAAGTTTCCATGGGAGGACTCCATCTCCAACATCTTGGACTGCAGCTGGCGAGGGTATTCCTGGTTTCCTCTGCAGCCTCAGTGAGCTCAGAGTAGCGGCATCAGCTCACCACCTTTTTCGGCTTCCAGTTAGAGTGGCCCCCCAGCTCACAGTGGAACACAGAATAAGAACTACCAATGCAAGCTGCAGTCCAAGAAGAGAGACTCAAAACAGCTAATTGATATCGAGGACCACCACAACAGCGACCTGACCAGCCTGCCCGCCCAGAAACACGAGACAGGAAAGGCCAGAGCTAGCTGGTCAGCGTTGACTGACGTTTCAAAATAAGAGCGAGGGAATTGTCCACTAATAAATCAATCACACTACTGTCTTAAAATATTTCACAATGTATACCAAGTGTAGTCTTTGCACGGGAAGCACTGCAATACTCATTCATTCTGCCAGTAGGATTACTGTATAACTGCTACTGCAACTTCAGATACTACTATCACAGCTGCACTGCTGTAGCTAATGGGGATCTTAATAAACTAAATTAAACTATCACCTCTACAAATCCAACTTCAGTCACTCCTTTAACTGTTATATCACTACTGCTTTCACATAGCTGCTGCACTCACTACTGTTGGTTTTATCGTCTCTGTCACCACTGCATCTACAATTATTGATACTGCGACTGTATGACTTCTACTAGCACCAGTGTTACAGCTAAGACCACCTTGAGATGGTCCTTATTGTACCCTTGTGTAATAATGCAGTAACTACTTAGTAATTTACTACAGTACTACAGTACTACAGTATTACAGCGACAGAAGCAATGAGAGAGAGATTAGTTACAGATACACAGATCAGGTGAGTCAGGATGAAGGTCTAGCCTGATCAGAAGAGTCCTTGAACAGACAGAAGGTTTTGGCACCTGTTCAACACACAGCCTGTTTGCATCAACTCTGAGGCCCTGACCCACTTCTCCTTCACACCTCCTTTCGGACACAAACACAGCAGCACTGACTAAACTGGTGCTGCAAACAGAAAAGTGTCACAAGGTATGTGCTGCTTCTCATGCTGCATACCACATAGGTTCTGTGACTTTTTAGTGATTCTGGCTTTTCTTTGGAAAGCTCTGTTCTCTACATACAAGCACAAAGAGTATAATCACAGCTATCAAAAACACAAAAGTTAAAACACAAGAGTAAAACCTGCTATAATGTCCAGATGACTCACAGCTGACTTATACACAGATTTATACTGTTACAAAAGAACTTACTATATTGCTGTGTACAGTGCTTCCTGATGTTGTAAGTAAAGTAAAACACAGCTTTTCAAGTTGTAATCTCCTGAGAAACGATAAATATGCTGATTATTTCTTTAAATAACAAACTTTTACAATATGTATGAAACATACTGTATCAAGGCTTTGAACTTGCCTGTGTGAATGTTGTTGTGTAGTGCCCACTGGTGGCCATTATAAGATTATAGTTCATTTTAAAATACAGTTTATGGATTGCAGAAATCTGTCCTAAATTTGACATAAACATCCATCAGAATCCAATCTGATAATGAACTGTGGTGAACTCTGATTCTGACTGAATGCTCTTTATTGTTGTTCCGTCTACATCTGCTGTTTTATTTTTTGTCTTCAAAGTAGAATCACTCCACCTCTGTAAAAAGAGAACACAACCCGTCTCCTTTCTGTCCACAGTGCTGGTGCGTCTGCGCGGTGCCGAGGATGTGAGCAAAGACCTGCAGGAAATGAAGGAGGAGAGCGCCAAGATGGCCATGGAGAAGAAAGTAACCATCGCTGAACTGTTCCGTACAGCAGCATACCGACAGCCCCTCCTCGTCGCCATCATGCTCCAGCTCTCCCAGCAGCTGTCAGGGATCAATGCTGTGAGTCAGCGAGAGGCAGCATGCTCACACACTTACACACTTTTACAAACGCACACACACATTAAATGTTTATTGTTAGCTTAATTCTCATGATTTTTTACCTCTTCTTGTGCCCCTCATTAAAAAGATCCACACAATACAGCAGGCAAATGTTAGTAAAAATAAATAAATAAATAAATAATAATATTAATAATAATAACAGGAGCGCTACTGGTGTCCCTCAAACCACCGGTGCTCATGGAAGAGAATAATGAAAAGAAAAATGGAAAGATTATTAAAAAATCCAGGTTCAGGTGCTCAAGCTGGCTTAGGACAAATAATAAAAGTCCTTATTTTAATGGGCCTTATTTTATTTTAGACTTTTTTATGCCCTTTTCTTTTAATAATAATCTTAGCATTTTTCTTTTGACAAATGTTAGTGCTCACATTTTATATGAGATCTGATTAAAAAGTTCAACAAGTCCTTTCATAAAAAGCAAAAACCAAACCTGATTTAAATTTGGCTGAACTTCCCTTCAGGATCTTCTCCGTGTGCACCTCTGGATCACTTCTACTCCCGTTCCTCATCTGCAGTTTCATCGTGGACCTCAAACCTCTGCGCAGCTTTTGCTTGCGTCAAACTAACTAACTACTTGTGATAAGGGCTGGGTCTCCTGCTACAACCCAGCAGCCAAACAGCAGTTTTAGTTGGAAGAGGTGCCAGATTAGATTAGGAGGCAACCAGAAGCATATCCATAAAACAAGGAGTTCTGCACTAACATTCTGAAGCATCTGAGGGAGAATGTTTGGCGCAAATGACCTGAACTGCCATCGTGCTATTGTGTGCCGGCTCACAGTGAATTGAAACGGCAGGATCTGTTTGGCCATTCCAGCCGTCTTCCCCCAACACTAGCCCTAATGACCATTTAGCCTCCTACAAATTCATTCCCCAAAATGAAATTCAAGTTGCCACCATTGCAGATGTATATGTGCAAGTTGCAGAATGTTACTTCCACAGAGCAATTTTAAAATAACAGAAGCGTTGTGAGGAGCACAGACATGCACAAAGAGATGGCCTTATAGGGAAGACTGGCCAAATTTAAGTCAAGCATGATGTTTGATTTTTATGGGTGTCAAATTTTCCGATCACATATAATAAATAAATGTTAGCTGATACACTTTAAAAATACATATTGCTTTCTACACAACACATATTATATACCGTATGTATGATATACTGTATAATATGCATCATATAGTATTATGTATCTATTATGTTATGATGTGATTGCATCTTGTAGTTCACTTGAAAAAATACTGGACAGAATAAATACCTACAAAGGTTGTTATTTGACTGAAAAATGTCTTAAGACTAACTTAGCATAATATAAAATTGGGTAGAGCTATTATTCGTGGATGTTAGGTAGGTGGGGTTGCTATATTCTGACCGCTGCGCAGCTCCCAGATGGATCCTATAGAAAAATAGGTTCATAAAAGCTGGAGGCAGACGAGGAAAAATATTTATTTTAATACTATTATAAATTAGGTAATATTACAACCAGAGTCATTATAGCTTTATATTTTCTTATTAGTTTTTATTTTTATTTCATTTTGACTTTTTCATTTTGAGTTTTTATTGTTTGAAAATGTTTAGTTTTAGTTTAGTTTTTTATTAGTTTCAGTGTTAGTTTTAGTCTTTTTAAGTATTCTTGTATTTAGGGCAGATGCCAGAGGCAAGATTTAAGAAAATCAGTCTGGATATTACAATATAAACACAGAACTCAGTGAAATCAGTTGACTCACAGTCTTGTAGACATCCAAAGTCTCAATGAACATGTCCATCAAAGCCTCATCATGCATGTTGTGATAACAAATTTTACCAAATTAACAAATACTGAAACTAAGGATATTTCCTCTATATTTTTATTTTATTTTCGGTTAGTTTTCCAAGTTCTCAAAATCGCTTCAGTTAGTTTTTATTTTTATTTTAGTGAACTAAAATGTTTTTTCACATCTAGTTTTAGTTTTTAGTTTAGTTTTAGTCAACTATAATAACCTTGCTGGTTGCAGCAGCCATCATTTTTACAGCGCTCTTTCCGAGGCCGTGCACCCTTCCATTCCCTCAAACACAGGACATTCAAATCTGATCCATTCTCTCTCACCACAGTGGGTCTGCATCCAGGACACTGCATGGAGAAAGAAGTATGACAACAATTTAATGCACAGTAAAATGTTAAGTTGCAAATTTCTATTTACATTAAATGTTAATATTTTAGTGAGATACTTACTAATTTGGTATCAAGCTTCTCTCTGGCAGCACTGAACGCCATGATTTTTTGAAAGTATTCCATTTCTTGAGGGGTCAGAAGAGCCATTTTACAAACCTCTGCAAAAGGCCACTCAATGCAAAAACCAAACTGTAGGCAAACAAATCTGTTTTCACCCTTTATTGAAATATTGAGAGGCAAGTTATTTATTTGACTCACAGGTTGGAAACAAACCACCAAATAGTCTCATGAATTAGAATAAAGATTTGGGGGTTAAACTTTGATTATTAAAACTATGAACACTTTATTATTGTGTCACTCACTAACCTATGAGCTAATAAAACGAAATATTTCATGGTACATTTCAGAGCTGTTTTGCTAAATATGCATTTATTTGATGAAACACCGTAATGAATTTTGTTGCTTCATTTAGTCTGAAAACCACTTATGAAAGGGCCCTTTACACAGAAAACATTTAAATTGTTACAGCTATATAAATACAGGTGTAATGAAAATGTTGCATTAAGGCCTACATAAAGCAGAGCAGTGAGCCAACATACACAATCCCAGTGTTGGAAATAAAAATTAAGTATAATACTAAGGTCGATTCCAGCCACACCACCACTCTGGTTGGATAAGACAATCCATTAAGATAAGAAGGAGCTTATCATGAAGGCAGTCTTCTCCCCGGGCCTTGACATGCTTTGAAACTATCAAGTTGTTTGACCATTATACAACTTACAGTTAGCCCAACTTAGTCAGTGTCATTACTACCTGTAGCGCAAGGTCTCATTTTGGAAGGCGTTGCTTAAGTTAATATTCAAACTTCTTAGGGAGTTTAATCTTTTAAGATGTGCTGTGCTGAGAAATTTGGATCCCAGGGCTGTGGTCAGCATGAACTCCACTGGACTGAATTTCTCAGATGTGCAGTTCATGTACAAAAAATAATAAGTGTTAAGGTCACATAAAGCAGTATGATGCTTTGGATGTACTCAGAAATGTGCTTTAAATTTTTATTTACATCTGAATGTATAGCATGATGGTTCGGCATTGCTTGTGAAGTTACTGCTGATTATGACAAACGCTGATAATGTTAATGTAACAGTGGGAACCTGGAAATACAGTTTTCATAATTTTCTCTCACCATTTGTTTTCAGGTTTGCATAAAATCACTGATGCATAGTTGCAGCACTAAAGGCCATTTTCACGGCATACATTTTGGCTTGGCGCAGTAGGACACTTTTGAATGAATACAAGATTGTGACATGTTTTAAATCACTTAAGCCTATTAACAATTCTGTTCATGTGAGTGGTTCTTGCATATGGCCTGCTGTGTTTTACATGACATAAAGGTACAGTCTGTTATGTTATGGAAAACTGCACCAGGACTTAGAGACGATGTACAGTATAGTGAAGGTTTCCATGAAACTGTACTGTATCTGACCCGATCACGCTGAGCTCTTCACCTGATTTTCGAGTCACAGTTGCAGGAGTAGGGAGGAAATCAGACTGCAGCTGGAATATCTGCATGACAGACGTGATGGGTTTGCAAACATTCTTCTTCCCCAAAAAAGACCTGGAAGAGATTTGGAACAGATAATTAAAGATTAAGACAATATTTACAATAACAAGTCTCATATTTTTACTTCATATTCAGGCCTGCTCACTATTGTAACTCTCACAGTAGCTAAAGTACTCGTCAGTTAAAGTACTCATAAAGTTTACTTTTTTGAAACTTTGCTGATAATGCACGCATACTTATACTTTAATAGGTTCTGAATGCCAGACTCTTACTTGTAATGAAGTATTATCTTAGTGTATTATTAATAATTTTACTTAAGTAAATAAATTCTCCTGTCACTACAGACAGGAATAAAAGCCTGTTGCAGATAGGCATCCCTCCTTATTTATTGTGACTTGGTTTAAGAGACAGAGGTATTCGTACACGGTTACTATGTGTATTCCTATTTCATAATTCCTTTAGTGTGATAAAACAAAGTGAGTACTTAACAATATTTGAACATTTTCCAGTCTGCCTCCACACTCTGAATATGTATTAAAGTCTGGTAACCAGGTAGTTAGAGGGAATTACGAGAATGGTAAATGGACTGGTATTTATACAGCGCTTTTCTACTCCGTTGTTGAGTACTCAAAGCGCTTCATACTACATGCCACATTCACCCAGTCATACAGCATATTTTTCTATACCTAAGTGCTTAGCCAATATTCACACCCACGCAATGCATCGGGGCCAACGTGGGGTTCCGTATCTTGCCCAAGGATACTTCGGCATGCAGACTAGGCGAGCCAGGGATCAAACCACTGACCTTCCGATTAGCAGACGACCCGCTCTACCTCCTGAGCCCAGCCGCCCGAGAAGCTCTTTTGAAGCTAATTCAAATTATCTTCAGTATCCTGCAGTAAGGATATACTGTGAGTTTCAGGCCCATCACTCTGCCTTCTAGTTAGAGATCAAATCCTCCAGTGACTCCTGTACAGTGAGTTTTTTAGCTAACTGCTTCAGCCAGCTCCTCTCTGCCAGCTGATGTAAGAGCTCGCTCAGTGAACCAAAAACACAGCCAGCTGCAAAGCGAGGTGACTTGTAACTGACGACTTGTGTGTGTTTTCAGTGATTCGAGCAAAAGTTTAAGACTTTTCAGCCATTAGTATCTATGCACGCTTACAGATTTATTTGCACATTTGCAAACCTGATTACACACACGCGGATCGGAATGCGCACACACAGGTTTCGATACACACACACACACACACATAACACAGATTGAAATACACACATGCGGATTGAGGTACACACGCACAAATAGTTTCGCCACAACAGGAGCCTCACAGGTTGGTCAGACAGAGAGGCGAGTGTTTCTGATGTGACTTTGTCAATAATCCTGTCATCAAAAATAAATATTTATTTTATGAGATAAGATGCTGTTCAAAAACACATCCGGGGCTAACGACGCGCCTGGTGGCCAGGTATTGCTTCTCAGCTTTTCTCCATGCGCATATCTGATTGACTACTGACCTCACAGTATAACCACAATATTATGTAACGATCAGTCACACGATTTCTCATAAATGTCTCGTGACAAAATGATAGGGAAACAACATTAAACGGGGGAGTCCCGTGGCGCCCAAAAAACCTTTGTCATGTTTAGTTGATTGCCTCTTTTTGTTTGGTTGGTTTGTTTTTAATGAAAGGGTACAACAACAACAACAACAATAATAATAATAGTAATAATAATAATAATAATAATAATGAGAAGAAGAAGAAGCAGAAGTGTTTGTGTATAAAACCTATGTCATGACACTAGAACCCCTCTTGGTCTAGGCTTTATGTGTTGATTCACTGATCATAATGAAACCACTTGCAGTGTTTTGAGTATGTTGCTGTCTTTTGAGCTCTTTAGTGTTAATAAGGCTAAAGCCACCGTGACCCACAACCCTTTATAAACCTGAATGAGATGTACCTGTACAGTGTTTCCACCATCTTTTATCAACACGGGCAGATATGGGTTAAAATTCAAATTATACCATAGCAACGTCTAAAAAAAACTGAACCTTTCCTTCCTTCTTCCTTGGCCTACCTACTACCCGGTCTTTGTCATTTCCACAGAAACTACTTGCGTCTCGAGAGAAAAAAAAAAGACACAAAAATGCTTTCAGTTCGTATTCTAAAAGCGTGTTAATAATACCCACAGTGTTGTATTCTCCTAAACAAGCGATCATGAAAATAAGTATTGTTTCCTTGTTAAAATGAAATAACAAATGAACAGCCCACCTCTGAGGCGGAGTTCCGCTTCTTATAAATAGATGCATCACCTCAAATAACCTTCAGACAGAGGATCGCAACTTCTACATAAAAACACGATGTGTAAATGTGACATCTACCTTCTCTCGCCCGCAGGTGAGATGAAGACAATCAACCTGTACTCCAAAAAGCAGCCCCTGCGAGAAGTGACTGTGGGGCAGCTGAAGAAGGAAGCGGCGCAACGCTTCTCTAAGTCAGGTAAATAACCTAAAAACCGAAAACAGATCTAATAGAGAAACGGTGTAGGAATCTGATACATTAAATAATGACAATTAAACGATGTAGTTTTTGGTGGTGGCGTTTTGTTTTTGTTTGTTTGTTTGTTTGTTTTGTTTTGTTTTGTTTTGTTTTGTTTTGCAGTGCGCTACGGTGTACTCTCAGAGTGCAACTTAACAACAACAATAACCTTTAACACGATGTAATTATTTATGATATACCGTATTTGTATATTTAATCCGAGGGCTGCAAAGTAAGATTCCTGTCTCTTGTATGTTATGTGTGTGTAGGATATTTTTTGGGTGAAATCCGGCTGATCGTTGAAGGAAAGCCACTAGACGACGACTCTGCATCGCTGTCCGATTGTGAAGTCAAGCCCATGTCTACTGTGCAGATGGTGACGAAAGTTCACGGAGGCTGACAGAGACCATCATCAGTTCATCAGACTGCACCCGAAAAAACCAAAGACGGGTGGAAATATAATAATATAATATAATATATTGAAATATAATACAGACCCAGTACAAAAACTGATTATTTTTCATAGCTGATTGAATTGTGTCATCTTTGGCTTTGGTTCTCCTTTGCACTTTCTTTACATTTTACAGCTCCTATCATACCTGCGCTATTATTTAGCACTAATACATTATTACAGGGTGTAAATAATGATTAATTAGTGTGTAAAAATCTCATCTTTTTCTTTTTTCTCTTTTTTAAAAAAAAAAAAAGCAGATGGGAGGGACTTCTGTGCTCATAACCAGATCTGTTGTACATAAATAGCAGCAAATCACCAAATACCATTGTTCAGTTCATGTACCAAACACTGATGCTGGTATTTTGGGAAGTTTCCGTTTTTTATGTCAATGACAACATTTCAGTTCATGCTTAATAAAGTTTTACAATGAGCTGCCAGGCATTGTGATGAGCATTGTTTACATGTGTCAGCTTTATTTGAACTTTTTTGGTTTACAAATTATGTTGGGTTCCATTTTTAAATCAAATTTTTTATTCTATGTGACACTGCTTGTTATGATAGCAGCCACAGCAACGCAGGAAATGTTCTTCACAATATATCAAATGACTGAGTTAAAATTATGGAAGAAAGACGTAGAAATCTGGTCTCTCCATGCTTTGTGTTGTTTTACCTTTGATTAAATAAAGAAGACTGTCTGTCGCACTGTCAAGTATAAAATGACACATAAAGGCCTCCATCATGCAACTTAGATTTTGGGGAAAAGGAAGGTCTTCTGGAGAATTTTCACCTTAATGCAATTCATGCTGTAAATTACTGCTGTAAATATCAAAAGTGAAAAAATATATTTTTACAATTTTAAGTTAACCTTCAAATAGATAAACTTTAATCAAATTAAGAGTTCATTGTTTATAGCGTATTGTGAGATTTTTCAGTACAAATGATGAACACACAATGAAAACTTGTTTTCTTGCATTTCCTAACTTAACAGCACAAAGTGACAAAGCCTTCTCTGGCTGATAATGTAAGTGTAACCTAACAACAAAAAATGAGTGCATTGTAATTTGATTACGAGTTTAGTTGTTCTTCTATGTATGTACTTCTGAATCCACATTGGACCACATTTTTTTAAAATGATATATTATCAAGGAAAACATTTCACATGGCAGTGTTCATTTTCTATATGGGGTCAAAGCAGTATCATGGCAGGAAGAAAGAGAAATCCACAGGCCTATATGAAATGTGGTGGTGTTGGCTTTTTATCTTCAGGGATACATTTTATTTTAAACTTTGAAAAATGAAATAATTTATTTAAATGAACTGCATGGTTCATACCTTAACTTCTGATTAACCATAACAAGGTTTTACTAAAAGAAACATTGCTTGCTCTAAACAATTTACAAAAAAAGAAGAGCAGTCATCATATAGCTAGCAAAACAAACAAACAAAAATGGGTGACATTAAGATTAAAAGGGATAAATATCAAACTAACATTAAAGAACCATCAGACAATGACAGGTTAACATAAAATAACTAAATGCAGAGGGAAAGGATGTGTACACACAGAATGTTTGTTTAACCTCATTTCAAATTTATGAATGAATCAAAGGTTTCAGATTTATCTTCATTACAATTCAGGCATAATATGGCTGTAAAGATCACATTTGGTATAAAACACAATAATGTTTATTTCTGATGTGATATTATCCAAACCAGAGAATTACAAAACAAAGCATGGTGTACTGTTTCAGAAAAGACACTCTCACAAAAGAAAGTGAAACTTGATGGCCTTGTGTTGTTCCCATTATTTCTTCTGCCATACAGGTATAGAGGTCTGTCTGGGGAGACAGCTGTTGTTGAATGACATGAACACAAACATGTGTCAGGGGTGAACGTCGGGCTTAAACACTGAATTTTAATGGGAGAAGACTTTTGTCTGCTGGAGTATAACCACCGAAACAGTGGAGTACCATGTCTTCAGATGGCAGGAAATAACATTAATATATCACAGTTCCAGATCCAACATTAAAGGGTGAACAGATACAAATGGATAGATTAAATAAAAATGACATATAATGGCCATGTAGCCTATTGCTTCTCAGCGTTTGTCTGACTGGTTTACAAAATCTATTGACCGCACGGTGAAGACGCGACGCGATAAGTCACGTGATTTCTTCTAAATGACAGTGAAAAACACGGGGTTCCCCTGACACGCCACTAACTTTATTATACACAACGACCGGACTTTACCACGTTTATTGTTACATGATTCTGACATAACTCTGAAAAGACGATGATATTTCTAAACGGAGGCATACAGACTGTTTTTAAATAAAATGGTTTAACAAGAAGAAGAAGAAGAAGAAGAAGAGTTTATGGATATAGCTTATATTGCAATGTTACTCCATCGACACACGACCCCCAGAGACTCATTCAGAGACTAAAGCTAAGCTCTAGTCTCTAACTTTGTCTAGTCTCTAAGATAACTTTCTTTAACTTTCTTTCTTATATTTTTGTTATTTTCTAACTAGCTATTTGCGTCTGAACATTCCACAAAAAAAGGTTTAACTTTGTATTTTAAAACCGTGTCAACAATATCCACAGCATTATATTCTCATAAATAAACAGATGACACGTTTTCATTATTATTTCCTTGTTAAAACGAAACAAGGAAGAAAAACACATCTTTGACGCCTGTTTCCGGCTGTTATAAATAGACACCGTCAGCTCCCATAACCTTCAGACAGAGGACACAAAAAAAGTAAACAGGATGTGTAGATATGACGTCAATGTTTAAACTTAAAATAAGATCAAAAAGGAGAAACGATGTAGCAATCTGATACAAGACAAGACAATGCATTTAAATGATGTAGCCTTCTTCATAACCCTACATTCTAATATCTTAAAATATGATTTGTATATTTGAAATTATATTGAAAATATAATTAAGCAAGTATGCAAGTATTTTTCGTGTTTGTCACCATCATCTTCAAAGAATATGTAGGCTATTTCTTGAAACGTTACATATATACAGTAGCCTAGACCAGGGGTGTGTCTAGAAGGGGCGCATGGGGTGGCACCAGCCCATGGCCCATGCCCATGCCTATATGATTAAATATTTCTGACTAAATATTCTGATTTCCTTTTTTAACTGATTGAATTGTGTCATCTTTGGCTTTGGTTCTCCTTTGTGCTTTCTTTACACTTTAAAGCTCTGATCATATCTGTGCTATTATTTAGAGCTCAGCACTAATTGAGTTTCACAGGGTGTAAAGAATGATTAATTAGGGGGGGGATATTGTCATTTTTTAACAGATAAAGCACATTGGTAAAATGTGTAACTTCATGGTATCATTTACGATAACAAGAAGTGAGAACAAATATACAGTTACACACATCAGCGAAAGTAAATATTCCCAAGAAAGAATATTGAAATATTGAGGAAATTTGTGGATTTTTTTCTTTCTTTTCTTTATCTTTTTTTTTTTTTAAACAGCAGGTGGGTGGGGCTTCTGTGCTCACAGCCAGAGCTGCATGCCTGAGGTGATTTTATTAGGGAGATCCCCTCATACAGACCCAAGAGAAGAAGAGAGCATTTAGAGTACTGTGATTCCTGAGCTTTTGGCCCAAAGGGGTTACCTGAACATACACTAACCACTTTATTTGAAACTTTGACTACATTTAAAATGAGCATCCACAGTTACAGTGTATAAGGACAGGTAATAAGGAAAATCTTTGGCCTTTGCACTTTTTTCAAACATGTTTAGACTCCAGTTATATCTGTGCCTATGTTATTATTTTGAGTTCAACCCTAATACAACATCACATGATGTAATGTATAAAAAATGACCATATTGTTTCTGTTTGGGTTTTTTTTTTCATTAGTTTTTATTTACAAAAAAGGGGTAAACTGTGTAACTTCCTATTATTAACGTTACAGGATACAGAGAAATGAGAAAAATATAAAAGGTACACAGAGCAACCACTAGAAAGTAATTAATTTATTGATTTTTATTTTAATATTTTAAACTTATACCCATAATATTGTGCTTTCGTGATGTAAATAAAGGCGAACAAATACCATTGTTCTTATCACGTACCAAACACAGCATGATCTTAGATTGTTTGTTTTAAAGCTGTTTATTCAAATTACTTGCAATTAGGGAAGGAAGAAGTATAAATCTGGTTTGCATTGTTTTAACTTTGATAGAAGAGAAGACAGTTTGTCTCAGAGGAGTCAGATTCTCATGTATATCATGTAAAACAAACAATGAAGGCCCATCATGTAACTTGGATTTGGGGGAAAAGAAGGTCTTTTGGGGAATTTTCACCTTAATGCAATTCATGTTGGGAATTATATGTAAATAAGTTAACAGTATTTTAATATTATTTTAAACTAAGTACAATATACTGCCCACTAAATCCCCTTTGGGGTTGTGTCAGGAAGTGCATCCAGGGTAAAAAATGCAGAGCTACCTGCTGTGGCGACTCCTTGTGACAAGGTAGCAGCCGAAAGTAGCTTTGAAATATACTGTCTACTGGAATCAAACTGAAACAAACAGACAAAGTATAAATTAATAAAATTAATAGTTCATTTTGATATACAGGCTACTGTAAGTTCATACAGTACAAAGGATAAACGAAGAATGAAAACTGGTTTTCCTGTATTCCCTAAATTAACAGCAGAAAATGACAAAATCTCCTCTGGCTGATGATGTAAGTTTAACCTAACAACAGCAACAAAAATTTATTGCATTTTAACTCAATTACTGTACTTGTTTAGTTATTAATAAAGTACTTCTAAATAAAATTCACCACATTGGGACCACATTTTTTAAATGATATATTATCAAGGAAAACATTTTACATGACAGTGTTCATTTTCTATATGGGGTCTAAGCAATAAAATGCAGGAAGAAAGAGAAATCACAGGCTTATATTAAATGTGGTGTTTCTGGCTTTTCATCTCCAGAAATACATTTTTATTTTAAATTTTGAAACAGAAATAATTTATTTAAATGTAGTGCATGTTTTACATCTTAACTTTTGATTAAACATAAGGTTTTACTCAAAGAGACGTTAGAGACTAAACAATTTAGAAGAAAAAAGAGAAGCCATCATATAAGTAACAGAACAAACAAAAAAAACTGGGTGACATGGAGCTCACAAGAGATAAATACCAACAACCTAACATTAAAGAAGCAACACACAATGACAAGTTTAACCTCATTTCAAATTTGTGATGAATGGTATTTTTCAGATTTATCTTCATTACGATTCAGGCATAATACGGCTGTAAAGATCACATTTGGTAGCAGATTTCTCACCAACAAAACACAATAATGTTTATTTCTGATGTGATATTATCCAAACCACAGAATTACAAAACACAGCATGCAGTAATATTTCAGAAAAGACACTCTTACATGAAAAAAAAAAAAAAGTGAAACTTAACAGCCTTGTGTTGTTCCCATTATTTCTTCTGCCATTCAGGTATAGAGGTCTGTCTGGGGGCCACACCACTGGTGCATGATTTATAAGGGCCACTTGTTTTCATACATTCAGTAAAGATCTTTAAGCACACAAAACAGAACTTCACCTTACATCGAGGACAAGCAACAGATTTACAATGCTTCTTGCTGTGCTCCACCAATAAGCCACAGGTGGGACAGGCACGGACGGAGGGACACCCATGGACTCTCTTGACAGACTCAAAGGTGATATCTGGGCAGGTTTTTAGTGTTTTTAGTGACTGGTTGCAGCAGTCATAGTTCTCACAGCGCTCTTTCCGAGGCCGTGCACCCTTCCATTCCCTCAAACACTGCCAGCAGAATTCATAGGGTTGTCCTTTGTTTGCTGTGCACACTTTGCAGAGGACATTCAAATATGAATCATTCTCTCTCATCACAGCAGATCTGCATCCAGGACACTGCATGGAGAAAGAAAAGAGACAACATTTTATGTATAGTTAAATGTTTAATAAAAAATTTACTTTTACAGTAAATGAGTGAGTATTAATGAGACACTTACTAATTTGATTTTAAGCGTCTGTCTGGCAGCATTGAAAGCCATAGTTTTTCGAAAGTGCTCCATTTCTTGAGGGGTCAGAAGAGCCA